>JAAXYX010000775.1:0-31103 GCA_036851915.1 Ptenothrix huangshanensis | reverse complement strand
CAAAGAACAGTATCCGAACAGAAGGCATTATAACTAAAAATCCAAAAGTAGTTCCTGGTGCAAATACCTTCAAGAACAGATTGAGGGGAGTACTATATACAAATTCTGTCAGACTTAATGCCTAACTACGGTCACGGTGTTTTAACTACCACCTGAGAGCCGAAATAATTTTTGGTAACCGGGCTTAGAAGAGACGAAGTCTGGAATTATACCTGGAACAAGCTGTAAGTGGTTTAAATCGGTAGTCAGCAGCTTTATGATTACGAAGAAATGTAATTATGTAAACAAAATAATGTCCATTATCTACACGTTGCACGTAGTATAAAAATTTTATTCCAAATTGGATTGAGCTTTTTCAAATGCGATCTACGTATGCCAACAGCTGACAGCCAAGATTCTCCATGTGACCACACACCACATTCAACATTAGTTAGTCAGTGCACAGATGACCGACAAAAATAGATGATACGACTGACAATAAATGCAGATTGGGAAGCCGCATATTAAAGGTTGTATAACTTTTGACATAAGCGCTTTAAAACCGTTTGACACTTCCGTATTATAAATGGAGGTAACGCGGTTAATTAGCAACTAAACTAAAACTGAACTATAGTTGTCTATTATTTCATGTCTGCACCCCCAGCGTCGAAAATCGTCCTTCTAAAAACTTCAAATGCAACACATGAATAATTGTTTATGAAATACAACTTCAGATCATTATAAATAGTTGCCTATATTTGATCATTTCATAGAAAAAACAAATTGGTTCAAAATGGAATGTACGCGTTCAAAGAAGCAATCGAATATCTGCCCAATAAATAAGAACCCAGATCGTTTTAATATATCAAACAATGTAGTAAAACACAGGTTCCAAAGTTTATTGGCCTTAGCTGAAACGGAGTACCATAATTCAGTGACACGGGAAAATGAATATCAAGGTATGTTTTGTTGTTAGACCAAATTATCTCGTTTATTATAATTACATCCTATTTGGTAGTTTGTAATATCAACAATCAATATTAACAGTTCATCTTGATAGCTTTAAATTATACTTTAAATGCCGAAACGCATTCGTCCGATATTGAAACAATTGATTTTAAATTACAGAACTAAAGGAAGAGCTAAAAAGACGGGAATGGAAAGAAATGACGGATAAAGAATCACTTGAAAGACAAAAATCTGATTTACGAAACGAAAGCAAGACTTTAGATGAATACGTGGAAGCACAAGTGAAGGAAATAAAATTAGACAAGGATAAGGTTAGAGCGAAAATTTCAGACCTCAAAGAATCCCGACAAGCAGAATTTGATTCAGTGAAAATTAGTAGAATGTTTTGGACGTGTTTTGAGAGTGAGCTCAGTGATTTTAAAGAGAATTTCAAATCGAGAGCCAAAGCCAAAATTGAACAGGAATAATGACTTGGTATTGTTAGTTTGTTAGTGAACTTTTATCCATGGACAAATATTGTGAGATTTTATGAGAGTTTCCGGAAGTATCCATGAAGTGTTGCTCCACTCATTATACCGAGTCATCGAGATCGAGGTGTAAACTCTGGAAAGTACAAACAAGTTCTTAAGTGTCAGTCCTACTCTAACGATAACGTCGAAACAAAAAGCTGTTCGGTTCAAACCTACATATTATTAAGAAGCATCTATAATCTCCACCAATATTCCAATATTCTCGATAAACTTATAAATTGTTTATAATACTGTAATTAAAAGTTATTTTATTCTTGTAGTCTGTTCTTTTTTATATTGACTTATTTCTTTCGTAATGCTGGTAATACAATACAATTTCAAATATATTAATTTTGATTACGTATGTATATCGCAACGAGGCGCACAATCGTAAGTATCTTAGGTAAATATTCTTTTAGAATTACTATGTGGGTGTGGTTAAGCACTGCAGAGACCAAATTACTCTTTGTACATCGACAGTTTTGATGAATGACTCGGCTTCCAATTCAGTAATACACTTCCAATTAGGCAGGCAATCTCTACTCTAGTCATGCTTTTAGCCTATCACTCTGTCACACATAAATTATGTTACCATTCTAGAATTTAACTTTAACTGTTTTTCAGCGAGTCTAGCGTGCAATGTAATTATTGGAGTTTTTTGCTACTTATTTTGACCTAGATGTGAACCTCTATGGTTTCATCGTTACATTATTATTGTCTATTAGTTATGATTTTTTCCTACAAAGCTACAACTAGGAATCTAAATAGGAATTATGAAAACCAAAATGTATGTATCAAACACTGCATAGGTACGGGACTTTCTACACAGTGTAAATTAATAATGACAACACTGGTTTTATTAATTGCAATTATATATTGAACAACGGACACATAACATTCATTTTAAGTTAACTAACAATAATATAAGTAATTTATAATATACAAGGTAACAATAACATCATTCCATCTTGAGTTATCTTACTGTAAACGTACTAGTAATTAAAAATCAATATATTTGATCAGTATTTTAATAGCAATCATAATGATTCACTTCACTCGGTAATAGTATAGCTAATCCATTACAATATCTGTATGCATATCTGTGTATAATAAATCCGCATTATCTTTGTACGGCTTGGCATTTTCAAATTGAAACATGAATAGAATTCAGTAGTTTAGTAACAATGTACATTAATTCCTTTAGTTAAATAAAACCGAATTAGGATCTTCGTCATCCATTTGTTTGACGTGTCGCAGTACATCCTTCTTAGTTACGATTCCCAACAGCCGCCTATATATCACAGTCACATCAAAGTTCAAAATAAACCAGTTATCAACAAATCTCAATAAATGAATTTATTCTGCACTATAGGTATTGTGTTTATAGTTTAATATTATATTAATATTATAGTTATGTGCTAGGAAACGGAATGTGTAGCACTCACCCATTATGCGTTACGAGGTGTCTGTCTCAAACCCAGTTTTCTAAACATATCTACAACTGTCTCCATCGGAGTTTGATCCGTGACCGTAATGGGGGCCATGTCCAAAATCTTCTTCAATTTAATTGGAGTGGAACTTGGCTGTATATACAAGTGTACAGTTAACAAAATGTTACATACATACCCACATTGGGTTGCGGCCAAGTGAGAGTAGGTGGTTTAAAGGAAAGATTGTAACAATAAAATTACCCGAACTGTCCTGGACTGCTGTGGTGGCGGATTGTTGGTGAATAAGCACAGCGAATTTCCGTCCACTCCATCATTGGTTCGACGTGCATTTGAAAGAGCCAAGTTGAGATCCCGTCGCAGAACAAAACCCACTAGGAAAGGAGACTCATGTGAAATGACTACAGGGAAGCCGTTATGCTCCGTTTCTTTCAAAAGATTTTCTACGTCTTCGCATGTCATCGAGTCTTGCGTGACGAAACACAGGGGTTCACCATGCCTGCATTAACAAAGATGTGCCATGAGAGTCATTATTTCAAATTTAACCAAGCTCAAATCAACACTAAAACATAATAAGGATGAAAGCAAAAGTAAGAGTATTTATTATTACTTTGGTTGCATAACATCTGCAGCAAGAGTAGTGTGACCGAATTCTTCCTTTGAGTCCAAAAACGGGTATCCATTCAAGTTAATGTGAGCATCATAAATGCCTTGACGTCCCAGGGCGTCTCCTACCCATTTCGATGCCATTGCCGCCGCCATCAGTGGTACGATATACCTCACTCCTCCCGTCAATTCAAACATTATGACGACCAATGACACTAAATAAAGAACAAGACAAGGCTTTAATCATAGTTACCTTGACTAAAGTAGTGCGTCAGAGAAGGGTGTCTCAACAGATAAATAATCGAATAAGAAAGTTAGCTACGCACTCGAAATTATAAAATCATGGTGTTAATTATCTAGGTTAATAGGTTAACAGATTACCCGTCATCCTCGTCACTCCACCTAATACAGCAGCAGCCCCAACCATAGCGTATAATCCAGGAGTGATGCAATCGGAACCAGCGGAACATTCCCCAGAAAAGAACCATAAATCTGGATGTTTGCTGAAAGAACATTAAAACAAATGTTACTCACACGCAACACTGGTATGTCTTTCATGTACAATCAAAGCTGTTTTAAAAATAGCTTAAATATTTTTGACTCACTATGCAAGTTGCTCCACACCAATCCCCACAATTCGACCAACGATTGCTCCGAAGCATAACGATGGGATGAAAAGACCAGCTGGTACCTTGATACCGAAAGTGAAAATAGTGACGACAAATTTAAAAATTAAAGCAAGGAGCAGAAGCCATATGGCTGAGTAAACGCCATCCCCCGCAGCTGCTAATCCAACGACTGAGTTTACATTCGTGTAATTCCTGTTGTAGTCGCTGGAAATCAAAACAAAAACCGTAATAAAAGTACAACTTTTAGTCGCAACACTTATGCTTCCTTTAGACCAGAAGGGATTGGAATTATGAATTTAGTTGGGATTTGTTCAGTTCCCTAGGCATAAAGAAAGATAGGAATATAGGATCACAAATTCACATTCCTAATCTGAACAGAAATAATGAATTTAAAAAAAATGTCTAAACGCTGTTCTTATAGTAGTGGGATTCGGAATGGGTGGATTTGGATTGTGATTTTAAATTGTCAAGTTAGACAATCAAATTGCAAAGCTTTAAGTTGTGACAACCTCGGTGGATAAAAATTCTACCTTCCTTAAATCTGTAATTTGGAATCACTTTATAGTTATAATATTAACGTGAGAAAAAATTAAAAATGAAAATGGGAATTTGATGGATGTTTACATGTCTGCAATTTGTTTTATACATTATGAGCATCTACCCGCAGCCTTGCGTGCTTTACATATTGCCTGGCATACGCAGGGTCAACTTTCAACTCTTTGTTTATACGTTGAGCGCCCTCAACAACCGTAAAATAATTTCCCAGCAAGTTAACGTTAGCCAGTTCGATTTCAACCCACCGACGTGAAGTTTGATGTATTATTTATTAAATCGCAATACCAAGGTCCTCATCCCCTGTGTGAATAGGAATTATTGAGGCCGCCTTGAGTATTACCAATTCCTAACATTCTAAAAGTTGACTTCCGATCAATTTGCTAAAATTTAATTCCAAATCTCAATCCGAAGGTATAAACTCAAATCCGAATCCGATTCGGACTTTAAATAGTTGTAGGATTCGAGAATTTTTAGGAATTGGAACTGGATGAAATCCTATTTCAACTCCTATTCCAAATCCGAAGTATAACCATAAAATCCCACGGGAATTCAAAACGAATTCCAAAACCAATTCGAATTCCTTCGGCTTAAAAGTTCATCTTTTGTACAACAAAAATGTGAAAATTTCATTACCACAGATCATCCGCTACAGCGAGACCACACTGTGAGAAGAGTAAATAAATAAGCTGACTCGTTGGCATGCGAGTGTATGGATTTGGAAATGCTAAGACTGCAGTTACAAGAGTGACGACAAGTACTTCGGTTACAGGGTATTGGCCCAGTTTGGATGATTTGCGGTAGCGGCACCACCAAATATTTGCACGAATGAATAAAGTTCCTATGAGTCCCTGGAATTGTAAACAATGTAAACCCATGAATCAACCTCATACAATAACATGTTCACGTGCGTGCGTACTTCAAACATTTAAATGTAATCTAAACTACTTTTACAAACTGAAATATTCACCCCAATGATTCCGAGGCATATGAAGGGAATCAATTCAAAGAAAATCCAAGGTTTGCTGTACTCCACATAGAACAAAACTGAATGCTCATTTCCGAAAGGATTTATAGACTGAAGTACGAAGGCTGCTACCAAAGCACAGAAGAACGATCTCCACAGTGTTTTCAAAGGGAAATAGTAACTCACCTATTCAAAAGTCACACATAATCACACGTTTACTTATAAGTAAATAATTTAGGACCGATTAATTGGGTTCCTGGACATTCTACTCTGATCTAACATGATGTGCTTACTTCTTCGAGACTGAAAAGAACGCCACCGATCGGAGCACCAAAAGCAACCGATACACCCGCAGCAGCTGCAGCTGACAAAATTTCCCTCTTTTTTGCTTCGTTTCTGCCGTATTTCGGAAACAAATACGAAAATATGTTGCCAATACAGCAAGCTATGTGTACCATCGGTCCCTCTGAAATCAAATAAATTACAATCAATCGATTAATAATTATGATCTTATACACCTCAAAACCTCATCACTCAATAAAACACACGTTAATACATCATATAATTCTCTCATTTGCACACCTTTCCCCAAGCTAAGACCAGCGGATACAGCACACATGATGCCCACCGATTTGATAAGTAGTGTCCATTTTCCCAAATATCCACGAATGATAAATCCGCTCAAGATTGTCTTAATCTGAAATTCAAGATTAACATTATAAACGACGTAGATAATTGAAATGACATACATGCTCATAACAACATTTGTAAATAAGATCTTACTTCTGGTATTCCAGATCCACATGCATAAGGAGCGAACATTCTGACTAGTGATGCTGCTAATAGTGAAAAGAATAGAGCCCACATTATGTAGCATAAATAAGATATTATGTAAGCTCCCGCCCCGTCTCGACTTCCACCCATTATTTCTGACCATGACGACCACTGCAAAGATACAAAAATACAGCTCATTTTCCATAATATAATTTCTCAATTTGAGGTAATCAACAGTTTCCTATCATGAGCCGTTTTCCAGTTTTACAAGTAATTATTGATTAAAATGCTATGCATGAACTGCGAACTAACCTGGGAGCAGTTACCATGAACCGATTCAGTCTCATTAGAGGACCAACAACACTGCTCCTTGTTCAGCCAAAATGCTTTAGGACATATTCCGAATTTTAAATCGGTCATCCAACTAGCCCCAATGTCGATCACACCGGCTAAACCACCTGCTACCACACCCACCAACAGAACGCATAACCACCCACTCCATGCATCGTGAGCTCCTCTGATTAAGTCGCACATAGACTCCTGGAATCCGTAAGAATAACGATTACCATATCATGATTATTTTCAAAAATAAGCCAAAGCATAATATGAGTTACTGACCTGTCTCTTTTTGACAATGTACCGATGTCGCATGCGATCCCTTGCGATATCTCTCTGCCAATCGATAGTGTGAAAATCTTCATACTGCCCAATTCCGGGAATATCATCGGAATCATAGTAGCCTAAAATACAAATGCATTAAATGCTCAGTATCATTTTAATTTGATTCTAGTTTTTTCTATCACTTGAGTGACCCCTTCAATTTCAGACTTACTTTGTTGGGTGGGAGGTAGATCTTCCTCACGGATTTCATTGATAGTACCTTGATGGGTAATGTCTATCATGTCTTCGTCTGAACTTAGAGAGCCTAAGAAGTCACCGTTGTCTCCTTTATCTCCTTTTCGAGTTGCCTACAACACCAAACCAATGGAGAGTAAAACATTGGTGGAAATTTTCACTAGAGTTAAGTACGCAAGTAAATTAATCTACCCTGGATCGCGGTTGTCCCAAATTTATATTGTTCAAATCCTCAACTTCCACAGATTGATAAGTAGTAGGTGGGAAATTTTGGTTTTTGGGGGAATAGCTCAAAGGATCAGTCACAGATGAAGTAGAATTGACCGTATTACGGCCAGATTTTAATGGATCCGTTTCCATTGGAAAATTTCACTTGCTCGTCTTGGATGCATTACTTTCTGTGTCCTGTAAGCGAATGAATCACCTTGTAACTTGATATTTTAAAACTGTACAGTAGTCAATGACGTGACTCTATCATTAACATTCACCAATACAAAATAATTTACAGCTAATTAAAATTCACAGATGTGACAACTGTTTCACTGGAGCCTATTTATTTTATTTGGCATCTGATCTGATTGGATCTTAATGCACAATCCCTTTCTCTTACGATATGATAGTCATCCCATTGTAAAAAAAATAACTGCATATGTATATACAATATATGTACTTTCATTGACACCTGCGTTGATATGATTTGGTAGTAATTACATACTTATACGAGTTCAGATTCTTTGATTCCTCTAAGCATGGGTGCTTAGCAAACATAAACGCAACACCTGGATTGATTCACTTTGTACAATTTGTCACAGCTGATCTTATCCGAATTTTACAACTTAATCAGTAAACATATTACCTATACAAGGTTAATAAGATCAAGAAAAACGCAAACCTTTGAAAGTTAGCCATGTAATTCAAAAATATTACAGATCTACAATCCACTAATGACTCTACACACTGAATTAAACACTTCCTATAACTTTAACACTGTCTGCATGTATCACAAGATCAATTAAACAATAACGCCTTCATTTCCCAATTATGAATGAATACTACGTTTGAATGAATAGTTTTTCTAATAATAAACGACAAACTTAAACTAAACACTGGTACTTCCGTAACAATATCCAATTCCCAACTGCTAAATACCGATTCTCAAGTAATTAAGTGGGGAGAAGGAGAGTGAGAGTTTGCAATAGGTTGCTTTTGAAAAGCCTTTCAACGTTCTAGACTTAAAACACCCAAGTCATGTGAAAGGATTTGGTTCGTTTTGGTAAATTAATACAGTAGTAGTGGAATGGAAGAATAAAATAGTGCAAACTAGTGTAACTTTAGTCTTAGTCGTCGTTCATTTCAACCTTGTTCTTCACCGAATGCTGGGCATATGTATAGTCTTTGCAATCGCTTATAGGTAGGTATATAATCGATCCGGAATTCACTGATTCTCGTCTGCTCTTGCTATTCTTTTGTGAGCTGTGCCTTCTGCCTGACTTTTGATGTTCATCTAGGAACCTCAGTCTACGTAGGTATAAACAAACCTCGAAACCTCGAAGCACCTAAACCTTGTGCAGAATGTATCTACTTGACTATTTCGCTATAATAATACGGCCTCATATGATGAAGCGAGATGGGATGAGACATATCAGATCAGGGACTTCCTCAGTTCACGTACACTGTCACCTAATCATTGTACATTGTAGCCCGAGAGTCACAGTCACAGTCAATGGCAGAGGCAGAGATGAGATGTTCCTCTACTCATCTACAATACAAATACAAAAAAACAAGCTACAGGATCGGAGAATGCAATAATTGCATTGCATGAGCATGAGGATGTGTAGCAAACGCTGATTAAGTCAACTATTTCCACAGATTAAATTTCATACATGTTGGCTCATGACTTTCCTCCTTTCCCGACACTTACATACTCCAAGCCGAGCTGTAAAACGTTAAAGAGCTAGGCTCTATAACTCAAAAGCTTCATATGCTGTAATAATTGAGTCCCATCTTTCCAGGCAGCTTTGCGTATTCACTCCTTCTTTTTTGCCACATGATTTGCATGTTGACGCTATAATACGAACATTATACAACATAATTATCGCATCATTAAACGGCTTGCAAAATGCAGCTTGTGGTTACATACTATATGCATGCATTTACTATATGGAACTGAAAAGTTTCAGTTGTTTTGGACTGAATTGTCTTGAATCTTTTTGGGTTACACTGCATTAGCATTTGCTTAAAAATCTGCGTTCGTGGACTTCCAGTAATAAAGCCAAGTCAAGTCAGGACAGGACAAGATAATGATATGTAAACAAGAGCGAGAAACCAACCAAATAAAGAACAACATCACGCATTAAATGAAATGCACGAATGTCGTAACCTAAATGGACAACCGTAGCCTCCGCATGTCTACATAGTTTCCGATTAAGAGGTTCAAAATTAGAATCTATTTAAAAATAAATCCCTGCTGACGAAATCTTCAATGGACAACGACAAACTCGTGAAAAATCAAATCAAAGGTAATCAAAATAGACGGTGAGGGAGCAGTACAGACTGTTAGTGACACCAGGAAGGACATACGCGTATACATACACATTACATGCAAAAACATACGTATAGTATACTACCTATTTATATTTTTACATTTCTAAAAAAAAACACTGACACCGACATGGACACCGACGGTTCCGCATCATGGTCATGTCATGATCATGAGAAGGAGGAAAAGAAGGAATATTTTAACCGTGTAATTTTCAATTTGCTGCAACAAATCATACCGGCTTTTCTTGCCTGTGAAGTATGTAAGTAAGTAGGTAGGAGCAACGTGACTCAGCATGTCACTAAACCAATAGGTACCGATACTTTTGACGAATAAAATAAATGACGAGATACGCAATTAATTATAGTCATATAAATGTGACGGTGACGATAACAGTCTTGAAACTAATCAGTAGTGACTGCTGACTATTCGTAGTGACGCTGTGACGCATAATATACGACTGTAAAGTTCAATGGCAAGAACAACAGCACAACACAGTCAATACAGCTCTTAATCTTTCCTAATACCTAATTACATACTGCTGATTTCCATTGGGACGTACAAGGTAAAAGAAGAAGACAAAAATGCCTATCGAATCACCTATCAGCACGAATTTGTTTTTCCAACCAGTTTTGAAACTTTGCCTACAGAGAGTCAAATGCTATTTAGATACGGCATGACGATGACATGAAATTCGTATCCACATCGTACAGTAAGTAGTCAGTCTTCACCAACACCATAACTTTTAGAGAACTAAATTATTAAAATAAACCTTAAATCGAATATATGCTCTCGTTTGTTCCTACACTCTCCCCAAAGTTACATCTAAAAGACATTTTAAAACCCAATATCTTAATCACGGATTCGTCAGCCTGTAAAATATACATCCATTGTACATCTGAATGCCGTCCAAAAAGACAAGATGATAAACATCAAACATCTGTATACGTATATTATAAGATGTATATTTGTATGCCATTGGATGTTTGCTGTCTTTTAAGACGGAAAATTTAGATGCATAATAGATGTAATAATTACATAAATTATATTTTACAACGATCTAATATAGTAGATTAGATGTAATACTTATTACAGTGTATCGATTAGTTGTTGTACCTAGTCGGCGCAAATCCAAATAAAATGCACGTAAACAACCAATAATATACTGCTGGAAATAACAGTAGACAGTTAATAGGTAATAATTAATAATACCTATTGTTCCTAACTATATCCGCAGTAGTATGCAAAAGTATATAAGTAATTATACGTAAGATAAATACAACTGAAATCGGTAATTCATTATTATACTTTTGTAACATGTAATTACATGCTACAAGCCAAAATCATCAAGACCCAATCCTTGTTCTTATTTCAGCTACATGTCTAGAAGTAATAAATTGATTATTATGCAAATTATTAATTAAAGGCCCATGTCTCAATAGCAACTTATGATTAGAGCTAGAGCTACACCGTAATATAAGTTATAGTGCATAATTCCCTTATCTATATATGCACATACATCCAGCTGATTTCTATCGTTTGTGTATTGAAAATTGTCATTCAATCATTTGTTCATTGTTTATCTAGAGTAATTCACACCACGCATTCTTACATATGTATTTCTTATTATACACCGCGCCACCATTTCGCTCACCAATACCGTAGAGTCAGAGTCTACAATCTTTAATCTACAATAGAAAACAAGTAGCTACCAAAGAACTAATTACTATTATTATAACCACAATAATTGCCAACATATTTTAACTTTCTTACCTTAAGACCAAAACTGGAAATTATGGCCGGGATCAGTACCCAGGACGCCATTTACCATAAGTCATAAACAGCAGACAGACAAGGACGAATTCTTGTCTGAAAATGTGACTGTTATCGTAATTCGTATTGCGGTGTGCGTATTGCTAATTATTTTGAAAAGTCAAAGTCAACACTGTAGAGAGTGAAGTGTACATACTGATAGGCATAGGTGAATGTAATTAATTGCCAATTACACCATGTGTGTCAGCAACTACGACGTTTTTTTTCTTTTTTGCTGAACAAAGCAATATGAAGTGTTGACTGTCAACTGTAAAGCTACAAAGTAAACGTAACACGTGAAGATGCTCCTGATTGATTAAGTAATAACTGGGTGAAGTAATAATTTTCGGCGTTTGACCTTTCAAGCATCAGACCCGCTCTCCACACACAATCCGGATTTCGGTAATAATTTTATTCAGTTAGAAATTAGAACACTTCTGCTGGATCTAAATTTCGAATCAGATGCCTTAATCATTAGTACAGATGGCAGATACTAATATTTGGCCCATGGTTTACTTTGTGCTGCCTTGCTTCCTATGCTTACGTATTAATTTATCGATTATCAATCATTATTCACGGGTACTTCTTCACAATCTTCACTGTCAATACTAATAATTTTTAATTCAGAATTTAAAGTCTAAAACTACCGTGTGCCATGTGCATGTTTTTAAGCAACCACCAACACTGACTTTACTAAGTACGAAATTAAGCACTGAATACTACATTGTTGATTAATTGCTGATGTCAAATGACGATTATTGTTACTTGTGTTATAGTGTGAAATCGAGGAAACTGGATTAAGATACACACGAAATTACATAGTAATGAATTATTAGTAAATAAGGAGTAATAACAAAAATGGATGACATGAAATAAATGTTTGCCCGAGCTCGTGGTCAGTGGTCACATTCCCGCGTCCAGCACCCACCATTGATTTTTTCATGAAAAGAACATTTGCGCGCTCATGTTGTCATGTTTATCTTTGTCTCAAAGACGTATATATGACAAAAAGAGTTACGGCGCAATACGTTTGCTTCTTTCCTTAGAATTTCACTTTTGTTTTGTATCAAATTAAGATATTTGCCAATAGTCACTTGCCCAAACTCCGAGTTCCGAGTCTGATAGAATTAATCGCTTATTATTTTCACATTTCATTGTGGTGGTTGTGGTTGGTGTCGTTTCTAGCATCTAGCATTTATAGTTTAGTAGTGTGATCAAGGGAACAAGGTATGCCATCAGTTCATCATTGGTTTTCTTGCGAGTAGTAAGTCTCAGCGTTTAATTTCTCCTATACTATTTTGTACCCGGATTTTCTTCGGTAATGATTAAATGGACACGTCGCTGTATTTCATAATTTATTTACTTGTACCAAATTTATGTATATAGGTATTTGTACTTCCTACATTCTCATCATTCATCATTTTCGTATCATAACCGTAACGTATGCACAAAATTTTGTTTTCCTTCCAGCGTTACTATTTCATTCACTTGCTGGAGCTAAAATGGAAGCTTTATTCTCAGGTCATGACCAGATGTATGGTTCTAGTAATGACTCGGGTGCATGTCATCCAGATTTGTCTCTGTCGGAGCAAAAGGGTCCCGTTTCTGCGAAGAACCTACCAGAGCTAGAGGTACAGGTAGAGCCAGGAAAATCAGGAATGGCAAATCCCAATTTTGCTTCTTACATTGGTATTAGTGAAGATGCACGAGACAGTGGGTACTGCACGAATGAGTCAAGTACGAATTTCCAGGATTCACGCATTTGTAAGTTGTGTGCCTCGACGAGCGACGACTTTCCCTTTCAAATTAAAATATTGCTTGTAAAGTTTTAAATTTAATTCACGAATGTGGAAACTACTTAGAAGAAAGCTGTAGTAATACTTCTTTAGCTACTGCACTATTTGGTTTGTACACGAACCAAGTTTGGATTGAGTTTGTATGAAGGAGTAATAATGAATCGCGCAGCAAATTGTGCTATGTACTGATACTGATTCGATACATTTTAACAGCTAAAAGGGAAGTTTCATTACCGTTGAACGAGGAGAGCAACCCAGGTGAAGATGCTTTATCGAGAGAAAACAGTCTGCTAGAATTCGTCGCAAAGTTGGAGACTAATAGTGCCAAGCGATTTGAATTCTTGCTAAAGCAAACGGAAATATTCTCCCACTTTATGGCTCAAGGAACTCCACCAGCAGCTGAGATACCCGTGACTAGAAGAAGACGTCAGTTAATTAAAAGTTCCTCGAATGTGAGTGCAACAACAGGTGCTAGCAGCTCGAATTCACCCAATGTGAAGTCGAAGGTACCGGCAAATGAAGAAACCATCCCAGAGAAGTTCAAAGCTAGCCCAGCCTTCATTAAGTCTGGAGAAATGAGAGACTATCAAGTTCGTGGGCTGAACTGGTTGATTTCACTGTATGAGAATGGTATCAATGGAATACTTGCAGATGAGATGGGCTTGGGGAAAACGATCCAAACAATTTCTTTGATTGGGTATCTGAAGCATTACTGCAACGTTCGTGGACCGCATCTGGTGATTGCTCCAAAATCCACTTTAAGTAACTGGGTGGATGAATTTGCTAAATGGTGTCCTTCGATTAAAGTCGTTTGCTTGAATGGACTAAAACCTGAGCGTAAGCTAATGATTAAAAATGTTCTAAAAAAAACTAAATGGGACGTTTGTATCACATCCTACACGATCGCAATGCTGGAAGAGTCATACTTTAAGAAACACAATTGGCGTTACATGGTCATTGACGAGGCACAGAGAATTAAGAATGAATGTTCCAAATTGGGTCAAATCGTCCGAGACTTAAAATCCACGAATCGCCTTCTTCTAACGGGAACGCCACTGCAGAACAATCTGCATGAACTGTGGGCTCTTTTGAACTTCTTGCTTCCAGATGTGTTCAATTCAGCGGATGATTTTGATTCTTGGTTTGATACGAATAAATGCTTAGGGGATCAAACTCTGGTGGATCGTTTGCATTGTATTCTGCGTCCCTTTCTCCTCCGGCGAATCAAATCAGATGTAGAAAAAAGTCTACTTCCTAAAACTGAAATGAAAATATATGTTGGAATTAGTCCATTGCAACGTGAATGGTAGTTGTTAGCTAATTAAAAATTCTTTTTTACCTTGTAATCAATTTATGCTGTTATGCGCTTACGTTAGTTTTGGACATTTGCTATAATTTCATCTACAGGTATCGGAAAGTTTTGTTAAAAGATGTGGAGTTACTGAATACAAATGGAAAGCAGACGGGAATGAAGATGCAACTTCATAATGTTCTAATGCATCTTCGCAAAGTGTGTAATCACCCATATCTGTTTCCGGGAGCTGAACCTGGTCCTCCATATACCACGGACTATCACCTTGTTAGCAGCTGTGGCAAACTCATAGTTCTGGACAAACTACTGGTCAAGTTGAAAGAGCAAGGGTCACGAGTTCTGCTCTTCTGTCAGATGACGATGATGATGAACATTTTGGAAGATTATTGTGAATGGAAAAAGATAAAGGTACTTATCTGTAATTTGTGACATTACGAATATTTGCAATTTAAAATAATTAAAATTATGATTCTCATAAAAATGGGTACATATGAGAACGATTTGCACACAGTTTTGCCGGTTGGATGGTGACACTTCCCAGGATGACCGTGACAGTGCAATCAGAGACTTTAATGCTGAGAATTCAGACAAATTTGTGTTTCTACTCTCTACTCGAGCCGGTGGTTTAGGAATTAATTTAGCAACTGCTGATGTCGTCATATTGTACGATTCAGACTGGAATCCCCAAGTAGATCTGCAGGCAATGGTAAGTAAAATACGGTTACATCGGTTGTTACTGTGGCGTTGCCCTACAGTTATTGTATTTTATAAGCTTTTATGCATTTTGTATTTACGGGCACCAGTACTGGTAAAATTAAGCATTTTTATGAATAAACCTGTGCTTGAAGCGTCACTATTATTAGGACTCAAGTCGTTTTTACATGCTTGTTGTTTCACATTCTTTGCACTAGGATCGTTCGCATCGCATTGGTCAGAAGAAGCAAGTTCGTGTTTTCCGTTTGGTGACTGAAAAAACCGTCGAGGAGAAAGTTGTTGAGCGAGCTGCTGTTAAGCTTAATTTGGATCGAAAAGTTATTCAGGAAGGTAGATATGCTGTGCCTAGTATTAATTTCATGTATTATTTAATTGATATTTTTATTTGGCCTTATTGCCATCGTGCTCACTCCCATCGTTACAGGACGTTTGGTGAACACTGACACAGGCC
This sequence comes from Ptenothrix huangshanensis, assembly GCA_036851915.1. NCBI lineage: Eukaryota > Metazoa > Arthropoda > Collembola > Symphypleona > Dicyrtomidae > Ptenothrix > Ptenothrix huangshanensis. The sequence continues at coordinate 15,191 of JAAXYX010000775.1, read as the reverse complement.
TGAAGAATGATGAGATGCTAAAAATGATAAGATTTGGAGCAGAAGAAATTCTCACCGGAAAAACTGGAGAAGTAACAGATGAAGACATTGAAACCATATTGGCCAAAAGTAAGGAAAGATCTGAGAATGTGGATAAGAAGCTGTCAGGTTTGATCAATTTTACTTTAGAAGACTCGACACTGACACGTGATACGAATCCAGAACAGCCTAATTCCAAGTCCTCCAATAGTGGTAGCTCCTTATACATTTTCGAAGGGGAAGATTACAGGTAATTTAATATTGTCAATCCTCAAATGCGTTAGCCCTTGACTGGATGTCATGCTGGTATCATTTCTTCTATTAATTATTACAGTAGCAACGATAGATTCGGTTATTGTTACTACGTGCTATATTTCTTTATAGAGTCCTCCAAAAACGGAAGAGGAAAACTGTGGAGGAAGAAGATTTCTTTAATTTCTCCTTGCCCAAACGTGAGCGCAGTACTCCCAAATATTTTGGTATTCTTACCAAGAAGAGACGGAAAACTATTATTGAATCTATTTCAAATCAAAACGAGGATATTGTCCACAATTCCGTCAACAGTACTAACGAGAGTTCAAACAATAGTGCGAATGATAGCATCATCTCTTCCAATTCCGATTGCGATACCGGAAGTGGAAGTATTTTCACTCTTGACAGTGAAGAATCAATCGATCCCATTCCACGTCCAGAAAGTTCAGAGATACTCCTCGAGGCCTCTAATATGACTCTCTAATAATAATTTCAGAAAGCAAGCAGTAATTTGTCTTATAATTTAAATGTGATGACACTGTAATGAATTATATTTAAGCAAACATCTGGTCTTTTCATCACTCTTTAGAATTCGTGTATTCCTTCTTTACAAAATTCATTTGTTCAATGTAGGTAATTGTCGTATTGCAAAAATATTAGATGGTTTGATTTGAGGTAGTTTGATATTCATTTAAATTGTAAGCTTTGTAAGTCTATTGTTCGTGTTCCTATGTATTTTCGCATTTTCGTCGCATGGCAATGGCTGACATTTGTCATGTGCCGTTCTTGGTGGCTTCGTTGCTTGTGATAGAAGGATTACAATTAATAATGAAATTTGAATACGTCTACTAAGAAAAAAGAAATTGTATTTTGTGCATAATGAATTGTGTAGCATGTAATTCATATTTCTAAGTTAAGCGGTGTTACAATTTTATTATATAATAGACAACTTAAAATTTATTTTTTTATTTTCAGACAGTAATCGATCCCAATACTACAAACATTACTTTACTATATTTTATTATAACACAATACAAGTCTTAATATACCTATACTACTAATAATTTTCTTAGCTCATATTACTATAGAGGGTTCGGAGAGTGATAAAAATCAGTATGGAAAAAATGTGGCACAAACGGACAAGTTCCAGCACTAAAAATTCCAAACAAGCGGCAAAAACGTAAGCTAGTAGGATATAAAAACAAAACAACATTTGTCATTTTTAGCCCATTGTTTTCCCTTTTAAGACAGTATGTCCCTTTAGCTTATTTTTAAAAAAGTCGCATTTACCGAACCCTGATAATGTATTGTATTCGTTGATCGCCTTCATTTGTACTGTCATTGTACTGTTTACACTCAATTCTCATTTTGACCAATATTGTAGCTAATAATGGTAATTTATTGACACATAATTTTGTAGCAATAAAGAATATTTCTACATGCTCGTCAACGCTTTCCTTTTCTCCAATTCCAAGTCTCAGCCATATTCTTGTAAATGCTATGTTAGCATTAATTATAAGCATTGTTTATATTTTTGGGTGTATACTAAATTAATTTAGATTATTTTGTAAAGCTGATTACTTCATGTTTGATGTTTGATGAGAAGACTTGGGTGAAGCACATGGGTAATGTAGTGATTGATTTTCGGCAGTGAATTTCTGACGAGTAGCCACTTTGCTCCATCTAGCAATTTAGAAAGTTGGGAAGGCCATTTAGTACTGGTTGTTAGGGTATAAGTAGCATAAAGGATGTATAAGGGGATCTTTGGAGTCGAGTGTTTACTGTTCAGTAGTGTCGGAAGGGAATGCAAGGCTTCTCTCTAATAATGCATTTAGTGCATAAACTCCACTTCCTCGAAATCGAGATCTCTGTACGCTCTTGAATCTTATTATAGGTACTTACTCGTAGTTTGTAATATATACGCATTTGTATAAGGATTTAATGTCGACGTTGATTTTGTTGTTAACCAGTGATCACAGGTGGACGAGAAGGAATTAGGAATAATGGAAGGAAGTAATTGCAAGTAATTCGTGTATCTGTATTAGTTAATTATTCTATAGAGTCCCAAAACTTGTTCTCACTTCTCATCTGACGCTGGCTTCCTGTTGTTGTCGTTGTCACATTGCGTGACTCATTAATAAGTTATTTATTACACTTTGGTGGAAATTCATCATTTTTGTGTGTCATCGTAATCCATAGTCGCAAAAATTCAAATCAATATAAAGACATTTGGAAGATATCGGATTATTTCGACTTTATATGATCCAGAAGCAAGCTGCTCTCGATAAACTTAAATACATTTACCTAAATACATCCTACTTTTTATCCTTCCTTCGATTTTCAGATTAGAGAGTCAATGTCAAACGTTCTACTCTAGCCATTTGAATTTCAAATGTAAATTTTTCAGCTGGAAGCGTCAAGTTCGAGTTTCGAGGACACAGAGTTATCGAAGAAAATGTTAAATCCATAAGAAAGTCTATAAATAAATAAGTATTTTTCACATTTTTCGGTTTCGCATTTAACAGCACAGATTCTTAATCTGAATCAAGGAAGGGAAACCAGCAACGTTTGATTCCTGATTCTCTAAAATTTAGTCACCACTTGCAGCTTGCACTGATCCTGATCTGTGTCAAGTATAGTGTTGTACAACAATTGGTAATTTCAAATTTGAATTAAAATCAGTAATTCTAACCTTGAAAAAGTATTTTTGAAGTTTAAACATGTGGGGCACTGGCACTCGTCCAGGTTAGTTGCAATCCGTCAATTTATATTATTCATTATTGTCATTTTACTTAATTAATCCATAATAATGTGAGTATTGTAATTGACTCTTATATATGTATGTACATGATTGAATTTTGGACACTTAACATTTTTGCCACCAGAGTATTTGGAACGGAAGAATAGATTAATTATAATTCTCATAAAAACTAATATCACCAATAATCATTTAATACTTTAGAAGAATCAAATTAAAATCGAATGTTAGCAAAGAATAATTGAAATGGACTAATGTCAAACTTGTACATTGTAAATGCACAGATTAACTCCAATTGTCAATTGCAATTCTTTGTGTATTAATATTACTTTATTGTATGTGGAAATGGGGATATCGTTTTAGTGGGGTATTCTTTACATTCGTTCGTTGTTTATGTTTTTTTTGTTTTTCGGGCAGTAATGAGTAAAAGTTTAGTTTCTTGGGTAAATTGTGTAATTTATCGTTCACGCTGCTGTATTCTACTAATTCTGTTTTGAAAAATAACACTCTGAAAGCATTAACAAAGTATTTGATACAAGTACCTACTTCTAACAATTTAGTCGTTGCCTTAAACACACTTTACTTTTTCGTTCTTTCGCTGGGGTCATTGGTTGTTGCAAGATTGGTGAGATACTTATTCTGAATTAACAATCTTCTTCTTATTCTACTTTATTACTTTAATCTTGTTCTGTAGTTTAATTTGATGTTATGTTAGTTGTCAATCTTGACTTAGGAGTAATTATTAGTAAAGGTCTTTCTACTCTTTCTGTAATAACTCACTTTGCTGTATGTTCTTTTGTTGTCGTTTGTATGCACATTTACTGCCTATTATGAGTATCGGGAAAATCTTGTGTTCCATTTGTCAACAGCATTATTGTCGATATAGACGAAACAGTGCTATATTAAAATTCTATGATAAATGTCAAAGATGGTGTCATGGTGGAAATGGTTTTATACGGGAATTGGAAAAAATTGTCGTTGTGAATTCAATGTTTGTGAAACCTCTTAACCTACTTCCTCTTTTGTGTGACTTTGTCCCCAGGAAATTTCTTGTATCCAGTAAGTGTTGCATGGCCTAAATGTTGGAAAACATAAACATCCAAGTCAGCTTCAACAAAAGTGGAATATTTCATTAAAACAACAAAGTTGTCAACTTTTTGATTGCCAATAATTATACATCCATGTCCATCATATCAGCGGTGTATCTATAAACTCTATATACTTACTTTAACCAACTTGACTCATTCAGCATGAAACATCGCACTCCATGATTCTGCATGTTTTTTGGATACTCTCCAAAGGACATTTTCTGATTCAAACACTTTTCAAGTTCAATTTTACAAAATTAATATATGCAAATTCAAAATCAAGCTTGACAACTTTGGGTGGGTTAACCGTTCTTACTATATATCTATTGTGTGCGGACAAAATAATTTCTCTTACAAATTCAAAAGTATACAGAAAACATCTTTTGCTTCAAGCTGCTCAATGTTGGGGGAATTTTGTGAATTGTGAATGACTTCCTCTGTATGCATCTTCTACTTACATAAATAATTGTTACATTGTCAGGTTACAGTTTATAATTTCCTCGTGACAATTTAACCTAGCTGACGATTCTGAATAGTTATCACAATCTTTCTGATTCTCATACACTTCTATTCTACCTCCTATCTGTCTTTTGGACGTGTTGTGACAGGATAACTATTTCTTTGGACTTGAATGAAACGAACCAAACAAAAGTATACCGACGAATCTACGTAACTATCTAAATGTGCTAATGTTAAGAAAGTGACAGAGACACAAGGCTCTTTGGAGACTTGGTATTAAACCCATTGATTCGTCAAATAATTACAATAAATTTTGAAAACCAAACGTTCACCTCAAACTGTATCACAGGCTGGAGAGAAGGTTACCCTTCCTCTTCAGCTGTTGGAAGTGGTCCAAGTGGTCCAGGCCCAGGCCCCGGTCACTCACTCCTTTCGTCACACAATCATCATAATCATCCTGGTCCTCACAATCTTCACGCTCGATCAGTGTCGCATCAACAGATTCCTCTTGGTGGAGGGATTCCGATCTCACATCAAGGACAAGGATCGCCCAACTCCCAATTAGCACATCATCAACATCAGTCTCATCCCCAAATGGGGGATTTCACGATGGCAGGGGGTGGTGGAGCACCAACTTCAGCTGATGCATGCCTCAGTATTGTTCACTCTTTGATGTGTCACCGTCAGGGTGGAGAATCCGAAAGTTTTGCAAAGAGAGCTATTGAGAGCCTCGTCAAGAAATTAAAAGTAATCTAATTATCCCCAACTCTAATGCACTTCTAGTTTTTTTGGACCTTCGAGGCAATTATATTTAATTGTTCAAAATACAATCATTCAATAGCTTGTGTTACTCTTTCTCAGGAAAAGAGAGACGAACTGGACAGTCTTATAGCAGCCATTACAACAAATGGAGCTCAGCCAAGTAAATGCGTGACAATACAGCGTACCTTAGATGGCCGATTACAAGTTAGCTGCCCCTTTAAACTACAAATATCATTAATCCACTTGCTTAAAAACTTTACTCAGTAATGTTTAAAAATTGCTCTGATGTGCTTACGCTGTAATTGCAGGTGGCCGGTAGGAAAGGATTTCCACATGTAATATACGCCAGAATATGGCGCTGGCCAGATTTGCACAAGAACGAATTGAAACATGTGAAATATTGTCATTTTGCTTTCGATCTCAAATGTGACTCTGTTTGCGTCAATCCTTATCATTACGAAAGAGTTGTGTCACCTGGTATAGGAAACTTAGGTATTTGATTCCTGCCATTTCGTAACTTGAAGCCTATTAGATAAACCGAAACTTCAGGCATACAGAGGTAATTGTAATGTGCAGACTGTTTTTCAGATTTCGGAAGCCTCAGCATTCAGTCTCCTGGATCGAGCAGAATAACTGTCAAAGATGAATACTCAGCTGGTGGAGGAGCTACATTGGACATACATGAACCACAGGTGAATGTCGGCGTATCTACTCCAGTAGCATCCGTCGTCTCAGACAACCAAACAAATGTATTGTCTGCTGGCGGCAGCAGTGGTGGTTCCGTATCTCAACAACAACAACAGCAACAACAACAACTTCAATCCCAAACAGTGCAACATCATCCCCCGACAGGCCCGGACTCCGTCTTTAGTCATGGTAATACCCTAAAGCCTACTATCGTTTGCAGTTGCTGTAAAGTTCGAAATTAACTGTATACTCTTAACAGGCCCACCATCAAACATGAACCTTAACAGTGTGAGTTCAGTTGGTGGACCAAGTTCTCAGAGTCAGCAAAGTTCAGGAGCAGCTGGTGGGGCTGGTGGTGGTGGATTAGTCACTTCTGGGCCCACATCTCCCATCGATGGAGCAACAAATACATCTCAAGTTCAGCTTGGGCAGCAACAACAGCAGTCACAGTCAAATTCAATGGCAGGATCACAAAATTCTTCATACTATCCAAATGAAAATGTTGGACCATCAGGTACAATGTCTTCCATTATGCTTTAAATGCCATTGTTATAGACATCACTAATTATTACTAATGATTTTGCAGGAACTCCTGGTAATCGTCAGTTGCCATGTCCACCTTCGTATCAGAATAACATGGACTATAATGGTATGTCCAGTAATTCTGCTTCACATCAGCAACCTAATCAACAAGAAGGAGTTCCGAATTCATCCAATGGATTTCCTATGTCGTCTTGGAGCAATGTTCCCACCAGTACTTTAGCATACACGTCAAGTATGCAGCCTCCCAATGTACCTGAAATTCGAAACCACCAATATCGTAAGTCAAGTACTCCTATAAATTGTCCACTTCAATTTTCGTTCGAGAACTTTGCTCAAACATGATTTTGATTAAATTTCAGCTATGCATCAACAACAAGTGTATCACAATCACGATATAAACCTTACTAATTCGGCATTATTGTCAACCCAAGCCCAGCCAGAGTATTGGTGTTCTATTGCTTACTTCGAGCTGGATACACAGGTGTTACTTTATTTTAATAGTTTTGTGCTTATTTTGGTTTTCTAAGACTGAAATTAAACGGGATCGTAACTATAAAACAGGTAGGAGAAACATTCAAAGTTCCGTCAACCATGCCAAATGTTACTATTGATGGTTATGTGGATCCGTCTGGTGGAAACCGATTTTGTCTTGGAGCTTTGAGCAATGTTCATAGGACTGAACAGAGTGAAAAAGCTAGGTACGTATATATACGTGATGGGGAGTAAAAAGATGAAACGTATGAATAACATGAAATGAGTTTTGGATTGCTTGGAACTTAATGAGAAATGAAATCTTTCTTATGGGTATAGATTACACATAGGTAAAGGAGCGCAGCTGGAGCTGCGAGGAGAAGGAGATGTGTGGCTTAAATGTTTATCGGATCATAGCGTGTTTGTCCAAAGCTATTATTTAGACAGAGAAGCTGGTCGAGCTCCAGGGGATGCCGTACACAAGGTTTATCCTAGTGCATACATTAAAGTATTTGACTTGAGACAATGCCATCGACAAATGCAGCAGCAAGCAGCAACTGCCCAAGCCGCTGCTGCAGCTCAAGCTGCGGCTGTCGCCGGACACATTCCAGGTAATGCATTTCGTAGTAGAGAACTTATTGTATTTTAACTCAAGAGAGCACTAATTATAAGAAGATTCAGATACAGCCACCCTGTTTCCTTTGTGGTAGGGACACATGCAGTTGGTGGAATTGCACCTGGTATTGCAATTAGTCTCACAGCGGCTGCTGGAATCGGTGTAGATGACTTGAGGAGACTGTGCATCCTGCGTTTAAGTTTTGTCAAAGGATGGGGACCAGATTATCCGCGGCAGTCTATTAAGGAAACTCCCTGTTGGATTGAAGTAATTCTTTCAATGCATCTTAATAATCGCACTTATTGATGCTTTGTAAATTTGTGTTACCTTTAATGGCGGGATGTGATTTATTTATTTTCATTTTTAATCTTCACAGGTCCATCTACATCGAGCTTTGCAACTTTTAGATGAAGTTTTGCATACAATGCCCATTGATGGCCCAAGAACTTTGGATTAACTAATCACAAAAACGTCTATATTTTTTCTGTTTTGTCGAATGTAATGTAATGTTCGAATCAGTGAAGCTGAGTATAATTACTAATTACATAATACTTTTGTGTATGTAAAAGTACATAATATGTATATTGGTTAAGTATGGTTATTATTACTATAATGTAGGTACTACTAGTAAGTCTACTAGTAGTAGTTAGAACATTGATTAAGTGAAATATTGCAAAAGTTGCTTTGTAACTGTTCTGGTATAAGGCTAATTATTATAATTTTACTAGTATATAATCATAATGATAAAAGGAAGTCGAATATTTTAGCGTTGTTTTATTAATAATAGCTATCATAAGAAAGTGTTTCTAATATATATATATAATTATTATAAAGTGTGATTGATATATTTTTACAGAGTTGGTTTTGATTCTCTTGTTATTGTCTTTTATTATAAATGCAAATAAGAATATTTACGAGTTTTTTGTATTTTTAGACTATGCTAAATGCTCCTTGTTCAAGTTCAAACTACAATTTATATTTTGGAAATCTATCTAAACTCCGTTTTTTTGTTATTTTGACATAAACTTTTTTTCGTTGTTGTGGAACTTTCACTGGAGAAAGTATTTTAACTTACGGGGTTGCCAAAAATGGACCAGACAATTTTATAAAAAATGACAAATTGGTTTCACTTATATAATTATTTAAAAATGCGACTACTAATTAGTTTTCTTACATGTGTATGTCAAGTGGAATGTTGAAAAATTATGAATGTACATTAAATTAGAAGACAAAATTTTATGTGCATTGGTTCAGTTGATTTATTCCATTGAAAATGCATATGTACCTACTTCATTTTGTGAAACTGATTTGTTTTACCGCAGCTAGGTGCAAGTAGAAGTTTAGGTGGGATTTAAAAATCGGTGNATTGGTTCAGTTGATTTATTCCATTGAAAATGCATATGTACCTACTTCATTTTGTGAAACTGATTTGTTTTACCGCAGCTAGGTGCAAGTAGAAGTTTAGGTGGGATTTAAAAATCGGTGGTATGTACTACAAAATATTGTCTATTCGGTAATACATGGCTAAGCAGTCTTAAGCACTGTTTTTAATCATTCATTTCAAGATAATTGGACTTATCCTATGTCTCCAACTTATCTGACTTTAAAACAAACTACTCATTTTAGTCAAATCATAGATCAGCAATCAACTTAGTAAATATACATGGTATGTAGGCATTTTGGGTAAGTTCAAATAGTTTGCATTCGCTCCTAATAAAAATGGAAACAGGCATCATAAAATTGTGGTGGTAGAATGTAGAATCATGTTATATACCTATGTGTTACAAATCTTATAATAATCATAAGGGTGTAAGTAACGAATTTTTAGGCTGGCGCTGAATGAAACTTACATTTCCCTTTGAGCTTATTCATTATTATTAAAACGCAAGTACAATTACATATGTAGGTCTGTGAAATAGCGGCGCACTGTAATTCAATAGGGTAAATTCATAGCGTAATTCAAATAAAAAAATCCATATGAACTCTTTATCTAATACGATGCACACAAAGCTACATAGCAATCGAATTTAATTTCCGTTCCATTGACACTCATATTACCCATACAACAAGACATAATAATATTAAAAATACCACGCTTTCAAATAGGTAATATCCATAAAGAATTTCCATTCTATTCCCTGGTAAGGTGTATGGCATGGGGGTTATTTTTATAGCTCTGTAATCTGATATAAACACCAGTTGGATATCCAGAAGCGGAATTAAAACATAGTAAAATGAGATTTAATATGTAGTGTGCATACACATGCAATGTAGGTAGAGCACTTCCTGTTGCACCTTTACATATATCGTCACTTGTGGATAACATCATCGTAGCAAAAAGGCATGAGTGTAGTACAGGTAAGGAAATCCCAATGACAGTCGCGTTTTCAGAGTGAACTCTGAGAGATACAATTCCAGTGATTCTAACTCATATAAACTTTATCTTCCTTAAAATACGTACCGCTTTATCTCCGTATCGAATAGGATTGTACGACTATATTACAACCGGCGTCACTACACAAAAGAGTAGATCATACAGTAACCTATTTTGAAGTACAATTATATTAACACATCGTAAGCTGTAAATACAATTTTGTAGGTAATTCTGTAGTAACTGAAACTGACCTTTTAACTCGTCAAAATGCCGGATCAACTGAAAGTGACGTCAGACAGATAGTAACGATTACATATAATATATTTTACGAATAATACACCCTCTTATAAATGGTTTACTTACTGGTAACTCTTTCTGCCACTTTCTAACAGGTATGCATGGCCATAGGGTCGGAGTGCCTATGTGCGATCCGGTACATACAAAACATTTCGAAGATCTATTANGTAGTAACTGAAACTGACCTTTTAACTCGTCAAAATGCCGGATCAACTGAAAGTGACGTCAGACAGATAGTAACGATTACATATAATATATTTTACGAATAATACACCCTCTTATAAATGGTTTACTTACTGGTAACTCTTTCTGCCACTTTCTAACAGGTATGCATGGCCATAGGGTCGGAGTGCCTATGTGCGATCCGGTACATACAAAACATTTCGAAGATCTATTAACTTAGGAATCATGGAAACTCCAATAATGTATGTGCGGAATTTTATTTTGAAAAGTTGATTGAAGGATGGGTAACTATACGGTATGCACTACTAACCCTAACTATTTTTTTGCATTACCTTCTCACGATTATTGATTTTACAAAAAGATTCTTAATGAGCACATACACTTTCAAAACTGGACAATCTAAAAGCAGAAAATGCATCTTAAACACTAAAAACCAGCTCGCAGTTTGTATAATTATGAATGCAGAATGGGTGCATCTTAAGCGTATCAAAAATGCATTAGAAACGCATTCTGGAACAAACTGAACTTTAGATGCAATTTGAATGCGCTTTAGATTCACTTGTGAAGCGTTTTAGATGCATCCTAATTGCGGTCATAATTATTATAAATACGCGTAGATTTTTGACGATTTAGATACAGCAGTTTTTACGGCGTACCTACATGCATACACAGATAAATACCGAATGGTCCCTTTTGGATTACATACATACATAATTACCTACGTACATAGGTATGTATGCAGTGTGACAAGTTGCAAGTACACATCAATGCAAGCTATATTCGGATGGCGATCTTCTAATTCGGCCTTTAATAATTTCAAAACCGATTATGCAAATTTGCTGAAATATGCCCGATCACACATGGGAAACTTACTCCCACCACAACGCACTATGACAGAAGATAGACAGCAAAGCAAAAAAGTGACACACAGTCAAAGAGTTCCATACGACGACAAAAACACGCCAGTACACCCATCCATCTCAACGGTACGTACCTCAGTACGGACAAATACAAGACAAATTGTTACTGTTTCCTATTTAGCAACTTGTATAATAAACTAGTGTGGTTTTTATACATCCAACAGTAAGAAAATCTGCTATTTATATTGCATATATTAAATAATAATAATTGATGTCCTCAATAGTGAAGCTTATTTGTGGTATTGACATCTGTAATTAATTCAGGATAAGGAACATACTAACAGTAACTAACACGACATTTCAATATGTAAAAATCGCTTTTTCAAATAATTACATAGTTCTCTGCTTGTAAAATCAGAAAAGTAAGATAAGTTATACCAGCGTGCATATAGAGTGACATCAAGTACAGATTAAAAGTGGGAGTTTCTCATTTGTCTATTTTACACAGTCCTAGTGACTCATATTTTTCTGCCCGTATAGCACAATCCTCTGGACGAAACGTACTGAAAACGTTTTTTAACGAGTTATTTGTACTCCGAAGATAGCATGTATGTATGTAATCTGTAGTTTGCTAAAGGGTGATTATAAATGCGATTCCATAAATTCACTATAGCCTATAAACATTATGTAGACTATTGTTAGTTGTCTGAAGCCTTTCTGCGAAATCTGTACGTGTACTCATACAAGAACTATAAAAAATAGGTACTTATCGCGTTGAAGGTGCTAAACTTACCATCCTCTGTTTTCCTTAATTACGCATCTTAACGCGGTTAAATTTTATTATTGCTGTTATATAAGATAAAAAGGGTGCGTGTTATACAGTGTGTAGCTGGTGAGTGCGGGGTGAGAGAGTGACAACTCAGAGCAAATTCCCGCATACTAACTTTTATTTTCAAATTTTCATTTCTCTGTATTTATACTAGAATCTTACAATGGTACAATAACGTAGGTAATTATCTCTATATCAATTTCGAATTTCGTTCAAGAATCTGGAATAATCCGGATTTGATAATTCTTGTATGCTCAACGAAGTTCCAGGAATTAACGAAACAAAAAAGGGGTTTAGTATGTATTTCTGAGCAACAATGTAAATCATCAAATTGGTAATGCAAGTATGGCCAATACGTACAGTTGCGGATGGTTAGTATTCTTGCTTTGAGCTTGCGAGAAGGAAAATAGACAACAAAAAATACCCTTGCCTTGACTCGTCTTTTACGTCATTTCTTGGAACGTAAGAAGAACAAGATTTAAGAAGCAAAGCGGCATAACCACAATGTACTTTGGCTGTATTGTTGTTTGCATTGCTATGCATTAAAATACACCGATGAAAAATGTAAGATCCTTTTTAAGTATAGTTCGAAATTGGATGCTAACTTTTGCGTTTAGGAAAATATGAACTTGTTCAGCTTTGCATTTAGGGAAACCCGAGGATGTTAAGTTTTGCACCTTCAACGACGATATTTATGTACCCTCTTCCCTGTTACGAGATTGATAGCACTCGTTATCGCTTCTAAATGTAAACAGTTTTCAGTTGCGAATATTAGAATCGTGACAGCAAAACGTACGTCTTTACGAGGTTCCAAAGTCAAACTCGTAAACATAATATGGTAACTTACCTACTAATAATTATATTTTATTTTTACTTGCGTCAACTATAATTGATTTAGTATTTTCTAAAGACTTGCACATTTAAGTTAAATACAAATACAATATTACATGCACATTGTAAAGTTTTTACTGCTTGTTGCGGTTTTACCATATTCTCCAGTAGTGTTTACAAAAGTAGTGAGTTGTGAGTTCGAACTTGTCTTTACTTAACTTGGATTAATTACTTTCTCATAAACACCGGAGAAGTTATCTACGTTCCTACGTTGTGGCTGATAGTTTGGGATTTATTACTGAAACGGACTGGAATTTCAGTTCTTAACTACCTACACATACCTATGTAATCTTAAGTGAGGGGTGCTCTTGATCTAAAGGGAAATTATTGCGTAGGTATTTATTCAATGAGTCCGCCGGTTTAATTCATTAATTTTTGGGAGATTGTTTGCCTACATAATTAGACAATTGGATGTTCCCTGCAATCCTCCGTGCACTCTGCATAAACAGTTACAGGGACCTCCATGCATGGGAGACCTCCAGGTTAGTTTCGTAATGGGAAGCCTTACGTCTGCATTTATAATGGCTAAGGCTACCGGTCCTAATTAATGAGAATTTAACGCAAACAATTTAAAGGCTATCCATGTTTTTTATGGAGTGAGTACCTACATACAACAGCACTTGAATAAAATGACAGACACCGATAATAAATTTATCAATCTGAGGACTCGACAGCAAGTTTTGAAGGCGTATCTATGACTGATAATAAAGCCCGTGCTTGTTATTGTACTTTGAAGTGAACTTTTAAAACATAATTATTATTTGAGTAAAATTGTTGAAATAGTTATGAGTGTTTATATGTACATGGCTTTTATTCTTTATATTCAATCCAGTTATTGTGAACTGACGGTGCAACTTAATCAGCGTAATCAACTGTAATTAACGTTACAAACAAAATGGGTATAGAATGTGGCATTCAACTCCAAAATCCCACCAAAAACTTTTTCCCTGGAGAAACCATCTTTGGTCATATAATTGTTGTAAATGACAAACAACGGAATGTAAAAGGTGAGTTTGCAGTAATTTTAGTATAGTTGGTGCATATTATGTTGATAAAACCAGCCTCTGCAATGTAATATGGAATAGCTTTTTTGTGTGTAATTATTTCATGCTATTTTATTCCTTAGGATTAAGCTTAAGCTTCATTGGTAAATGTACGGTGCACTTTTCTGAAACCGAGCGTCGTCTAAGACCGAGACATCATCATAATCATCAACATAATCATGACGTTCACAATCACCATCACAATCGCCATCACAATCATCATCACAATCACCATCACGGTGATCATTCTGCAGCTGCTAACCATCATCATCACAACCATGGCAGTCATCCGCCCCATGATGGTGATCAAATAAATTAAAATATGCTCTTTAGTGAATAGTGTAGCTTTAGCTGGTCGTTGAAGTAAAGTGAAGTTTGGATACATAACGAAAGTTGTAATGCAGCGACAAATAATGCTACCAATAAAAAAATAACTAAAAACAAACTAATTTCATTGAAATGCAGAGTATGAAACAGTTCAAGTTAGATACGCTGGTGAAGAAACTTACTTGGAATCTGTGCTGAATATATTTGGAAACGGTAAAGTTGTACAAGTTTCTTCGTCAAATGTCAAGGTAATGTCACGGATGTTCGCCAAATACTATTGATTTAAAATGTAAAATTACAGATGGAATGGACATCATGATTCCTCCAGGCCGTTACGAGTATCCATTTCAGTTCGTCTTACCCCACGGACTACCATCAACTTATGAGGGATCCCATGGGAAAATACAATACTCTATAAAAGCTGTATTGCCTCGATCGTGGGCATTTGATTGCAAAACAGTAACTATTTTCCGAGTAAACGGTCTACTGGATTTAAATAATCACCCAGAAGCCCAACAAGATACTCTTCTCCGGCAGCATAAATCCTTCGGTTGTTGCTGCTCTAGTGGCGATGTCAGTTTCGTTTTGAAGTTACAAAAGCGGGGAGTTGTTGTTGGTGGTTTTGTTCCTTTTGTAGTCGAAATAAATAATGGAACAGATGAGTCCGTCAAAGGAAGCCTGTCTATTTGTCAGGTAACTAGGAACTTTCTTCAGCATCTTTTTGCTTTCTAAA
>JAAXYX010000774.1:0-31128 GCA_036851915.1 Ptenothrix huangshanensis | reverse complement strand
CTTGGTCAACAATAGCAGTGACAATAGTAATAGTAGGTAACAGCAGTACCAATGATATATGTACGAACAGAAAGTTAAAGTTGGACTAGTATTTGATCGTTTTTCCTTTCTTTTTTTTAAATAAATTGACAACTGCCGAAAGTCACGCAAAGTTAATTAAAAATCTTTAAAATGCAGTCTGGACTTTTTGTTTAGTGAATCGCTGTTTACTTTGTTTATAAAAATGCATGCATTGCAACTGTACTATTAAGGTAGTAGTGATAGAGCAAAGAGAGCATATAGGTATGTATTTATCAAGCTTTGAAACCCTTCAAAATTTATTATGGAGCTTAAAAAATATTGGAAACCAAAATATAATCGAATTTGACTAGGAATGTGAATGACTGGCGGTGTGGCAGTTGGAGTTGACAGGTTCGTTTATCGGGGATCGTTTATGGGTTACGTGACGACTTTAACATTAGAAAAGGAAATGCCTGTACATCCGGGTACGGCAGAATCAGATTCAGAGTCCGAGTCCGAGTTAGAGTAGAATGAGTGAATAAAAGACAGCAAAGCTAAATATATAAAAAATAAAAAGACGAGGACGACATGCCTATACAGAGACCAAATGGAAAGGAAAGGGATTCCAAAGGGAATTTCATAATTTGCTGGGGAACTGGAGAAAGTGTAGTAGGTAGTAGGTATACCTATATAAACTATCGAGGAACTGGAGATAGGAGCTGGAGCTGGACTCATCCGTCTCCGTGTCCAGGAAACGAAGGCAAGTATGGATTTAACAGGTCGAACTTTAGTGTCGAACATTTCGCGTCTAAACTGTCGAACCTAAGAAAACAAGTGCAACTGCTAATATCATGTCAAGCGCTAATATAAATTGCGATCTATTAAAGTGTCCAAATGTGAAATAAGCCGAGTATCTACCAAAGTACGATGATGATGACGAACAAATAGTACATTCAATCCATACTATGCATCTCAATCTGACATGTGTCTGTATTGTATTTGTTAGATATTTCATATTTTCATTGACTTTGCTAACCTTAGACCTCAAACCAGAAGTAGAATGATACCCTGAAGCAGAGCCAGTTAACCATCGACCAGCAGACAGTCAAGTAAAAACATTTCTAACAAGAGAGTAACACTAATCCCACCGAGGACAAAAGAACCTTCTCAAAGAACATACAAATAAGTTGAAATACCAAAAGAAAAAAATCAAAACCTCTCCGATTAATCATCAATTCACAACCTGTCTACACATGCATGTATGTATATGTAGCATTTACTATAGAGGTACCTATTTACATTCATTTTATTCAAATATGAAAAATACACCTAGCCTTACACCAACACCTTCATGATACCTAAACAGTACTATTAGTTATAATTAATTTTACTATACAATACAATTCCAATTGAATTACAAATGCCCATAAACAAGGTAAAACGAGAATCGTTATCGTAATGCGTTTTACCTATATCTATTTTTGTAGATAGGTATACAACAGCTGACGACTATAATGCACTTGTAATTATAAATTGTTCGCTAGTTTAGCTTAATAATAGCGATAAGAATGTTAATGTGCTATATACCACGAAAGGTTGAGATATCTAAACAACTGATTTGCAGTTTCTGTTGCCAAACCAAGTAACAATTAGCAAGAATTTATAATAATTACACTACAATTATAAACACCAGCATGTAGAGTTACCTGTGTGTAAACTGACATTAAGTTGCGGTGAGCTCAATTACAAATTAATTGTGCCTTGAAGGTAATTGCATAACACGACATGAACTGAATAATTATGTATTCCATTATTAACAAGGTGTTTACGTATGGTCACTGGCATTATTCAAGAATTTAGTTTTTGGAAATAATTTTTACCTAGTTTTCTCGTTTTCGCTTTTGTTGACAAAGATCTATAGCCCTCAGTCAGTCGACATACGTCCGCATTGCTTCTGAGTTCTAGATTGTTATTTTCATCTTTATCAACTCATGTTGTTACGCGGAACGATCCAGTTTGACTCAGTACTTGTTGACATCTGAGTTTGTCTTGTGATGTTTAGAGTGTACAGCTGCATCGTGCATAGAATGTACAAACTAATAACTTACACTAGGTATGTAATTAAGTACATGGTAACGGATTACTGGATGATATACCTGAGTTAAAGCACTACGTGAATAGGTTTGAAATGAGCGATATGTCACAGAGGAAGAACATTGACTTTGAATAATCACGTATTTTACAGACCAAGAGCATTATCTGCAAACTCCAAGGATGCTAGATGTACCGCAAGACGATGTCGATTCTCGATGCAGATTTTTATGGAAATATCCAGTAGCAAAGTATTTAAACATTGCAAAAATAATGATACTCCAAAGCAGAAAGGTTAATTTTCAGAACGAGCCAGACGAAGTAGGTAGAATTGATAGACGCCATATTCTATTGATAAATTAAGAGAGTTACATACTATCAGCTACGGATAAAGTTTGCTCACAAGATGAAGCACTAAATTAAAACTCTACTTTACATGCAACTTAGAAATTATGGGCTTTTGATATTCCCATCCATAATACATCATTCATCCGATTTGTGATTTGCTTGCCTATTTTACCCGTACTTCGCTTAAACTACACTTGAGACCGAGGCAGTTGTCGTAGTCGTTGTCGCTGTCAATCAGCCTCAACCGGTTACCACGGTGTATCGATTTTCGCGCTGAAAACACTGCAGAGCCGGAATTCGGAGTTCGGGGCTAGACTCCGGCATACAAATAGCCGCTGATTATTTTATATTACTTGCCGGTATCACAGTAATAATAGTTAACCAGAAAAACAGATAAAGCGATTATGATGAAATTAAGTGAAATTTGGAAAGTTGTACAATTACATTATGATGTGATGAGAAATCTAAGATCATTAACGGTATACCCTCTGCTTTACAGATCTTACAATTTTAGTTCTTACAGTCACGTTGGCATGGACACTCGCTACAATTCTCCACACGTCTCCAATAGCAGCTATAATTATAACAACAAATAATAACGGTCTCTATTTCCTTAAAACGATTATTCCCACTTTCGTCGAAACGAAAGCGTAACACGTAACGCTTTTCCAAAAAAGTGAAATGCATTCCAGTAACACGATTTTTTGCCGCTTTATTTTCAAATAACATTTTTATGAATTTATAATTCGAATTTTTCGTTGCAACACTTGTAGTGCAAGTACTGTTTGCTATTGAAATCTTTACGAGAAAAACATTTTTGTAATTATTATTCTTTTACGACGAGAAAGACTTTATTCAACAAAAAAAACTTGACGCTCTCCTCCAACGAGGGTAGCCTAATTGTTAGACTCAGTATATGGAAACATAGACTTGCTATGCATAGATGACAAGAACTTGACAAATACATACAGTCGGAAAGTACCTATTGGATATTTTTGATTTGTGAAAGCAGTCCCACTATTATTATAACCATGTGAAAATGAAAATTATCATTCATAATTTATTTTAACATGCTTTCAAATATTTTCATACTTCTTGCTTACAAACACTTATCGGTATAATAATTATGAATATTATTTTATTATTATTAAATAATAAATTGTAATTTGTAACACATTATATACCGTACTAACTAACAGGCGACTTACGCCCTTACCAAGGCGGCTGAACTTCACTGCCTATATAAGGTGGTTTAACTTGCGTGACCAATGATGTTCAACCGCCTTGGCTCTTAAACATATACCTATACAAGCTGTAATTAGTAATGTTTGTAATAATTACATCAGTAGTTTACTAATAATCAGATGAATACCCCAGTCGCTGTAAACTCGTTATACTTGCAAATATGCAAAAATTACTACGGCGGTGTAACATTTTCTTTAAATCACAGTCATTTTAACAAATCCACAAAAATCAGCAAGTACATTGCCTTTACAGCGACTGCAGTATACCTCTTTTATATTATTCACTATATTTTTACTCCCACACTACGCATGTACCTATGTTATTTCCAGCTGTTCGAAAACATGCAATACGCACCTTCAGCTATTGCGATCGGCAGTATCAGCACAATTACACATAAATCTTTCATAGAGTTAAGGAACAGGGTTAGAATGAGTGGGTAAAATGAATAACATAAAACAAGATGAAAATCAAAATCATATTCATATAATCAATAATCAATGTGACAAAAATAGACGTTTATGGTGACGGCTGTTTAGATTTGAATGGATGGGATATTGACATATTGATTACTATAATACTTATTTTGCTTTTAATATGTTTATCATAAACACACTCGGTATTTGATGATTACACAATAGCGCGTACACGTAGGAGGAGGAAGTAAAAATGTACAATGAGTTGGAAATATTAAATTGGTCCTGAGGTGACGGTTATTGAGTGATGAGGTTTAATTCTTTAGACTTTAATTACACCCGTCTCATTGAAATCGACTTTCGTTTACTTTGTCCTCGCCTTCTTTAGTTCGGTTAGTGTTCATTATGATTCTCCTTTCTGTTCAGTTAATAATTGTAAATATACATAGTAAAAACTACATACTTATATTATGTCCAACCATATCATTGAATCGTCTTATATGCACACATCGTAATGTTAGAAGCACATTGAAATGGTATAAAATGGAAACTTTTTAAACTGAACTGACATTTTGACATGGTTTATAATTGTATATAAGCTTGGCTGCTTGACTTGAATCGTATATAACCAGAACACTGGGATTAAAATCAACACCGTCATTTGGAAATCGGAGTAAGTAAAACTGATGTTCGTTTTGGTTACTATTCGCAGTGCAAAAGTTGATTTGTATGTAGTCTTTGTTGTTTCTTCTTTGATGTTAATTTGATTTGAATGCTTAAGTATACTCAGTTTAAAATTCACTGTGTGAACATCCTGTACAGTTTTTGCAAGCCAAAGTTCCCATAGGATCCCACGCAGGAAGAATAGTGGGTTCCAAATCAAAAACATTCATTACTTCTGGTGGCACCAATGATTTGTCCACGACCAGCTCAAAGACAAACTCTTTGAACCAGTCAGCACTCATTACGAAATAGCCTTTCTCTCCTCTGTCGTCTCCCCAAGAATTCTCAACTCGCCATTTGGTAACTTTGCCATTGTCCTAGAATAAAATAATAAATCTTCCCTTGCATTTTAAGCTAACCACAGTAAAATACGTAATAGTAGGGAATGGTCAATAAGTATATACAACGTAAAAACTGATCATTAGTGTCTGGTCAGAAGGAGAAGGATTCTAACTTATATTGGATAAATAGAGATTCGGTTAAACTAAATAAACCACTAAAATCTAATAATCAGTTTTTGCAGTATCCTTAAGTGATTCCGTATTAATTTTTTAGCAGAAAATAAAGGAAATTTACATCTACAGAGCACGCAGTAAAAACCATGGCGTGAGTCATACAAGATTCGCCGTAAATTAGGCGCTCGGCTTTAGTCAGACCTAACGACACATCCGTTCCAAACACCAAAGAATAATCGTGTCTGTAATATTAAAAAAAGACAATGTAAATTACTAATTTATCAATTACACGTAAAATCAACGTAAAATGCTTGGTATAAACTATCGCAGTGTATTTTATATTTTTTATCAAAGGCAAAATTATATACATGGTAAGATCTTCAATTCCTTGCTTTGCAGCAAATCGTTTCACAACTTCACACCCGAACCAAACAGGATCCCCCTTTTTGATGGAGTTGACAGCTACAGACTCCAGTAAATCGATGTGCTGATTATTGTAAATGGTTGGACTTCCCCCCACAACATTTCCTAAACAATCAATAGTGTAGGCTTTGTTGTAAGGATGAAATTCCCTAGGGTCATTCACAAGGCAAACCTATGGATTCCACACAAAAACATAATAATTATGTAAAATTTTCCAGCTCCAAGATATTTCACAAATAATTTTATTAATTTTCACTTTAGTACCAAGTTTCAACGCAAAATAGTCTAACCCGGGGAAC
Source organism: Ptenothrix huangshanensis (assembly GCA_036851915.1). NCBI lineage: Eukaryota > Metazoa > Arthropoda > Collembola > Symphypleona > Dicyrtomidae > Ptenothrix > Ptenothrix huangshanensis. The sequence continues at coordinate 25,131 of JAAXYX010000774.1, read as the reverse complement.
CACAATTGATAAGCTAATAATGCTAAAGTTGTATAGTAGTTTTGATTAAATCTAAAACTATAAAATTAAGTCTTACTTTATCATCAATTTTGTACACTGGCTTGACATATTCTTCGTAAAATTTTAAGGGAGTAATTGGCCCAACTTTGTGGTAATTCTTAGACTTATCATAATACTCCCAGGTGAACTGATCTTTGGGCGTGCCCAAACATATAGATATAATGCGAAATATTTTGTCCAATTGCTCATCTATTTTAGCTTGAACTACGTCTTTCGATTTTCCTTCTGACATTAATTCCCGAAGTTCCTTGCAAAATTCTCGCAGCTAAAAATTCAATACAATTTAATATCCAATCATTGCAAGCATCCAGTCACGGTTTCTCTTTTGGTATGTTCATAGTAATTTTGATGTTACCTTGCTACGAAGAATAGAATTCAGGCGAGAGGTCGATTCTGAGCTGAATGATTCTTGAAAATTCTTTTTTGGCATAAGGCCGTAGCGGAGGACAAGATTGGAGACCATTGACCATTGACCTCCATCCGAACAAGGATCCTACAAAAACATAAATTATTATGTACATTACACTTTTTAAAACGATTTACCTACATTTACGTGCGAATTCCGTTGCTTCTATTTTTCCATTTTAATCTGTTTATACCGTTACTTACTTGTAACAAAAACGAAATTAGACGTCCATCGACTCGCTCACCCCGCTCATAGGTTTCGACAACATTATGAAGAAAATAATGACAACGTTCAAGCTAAAAAAAACAATACAGAATTATTGCAAACACATTTATAAGGAACAATCCGAAGGGACACAACCAGCCATGCTCGTTAAAAGATAATAACATATGATGTAAAATAAAGCAACAATAAAAATTATAATACGATTGTACATTCTACTCATATTTTACAAATGTAAACAAATTTACGAATACTGATCAATAAGGAATTACCTTGTCGTAGAAAAAGAGATAGGATTGACTAAACTCAAATTCATCGATGTTATAATGTTTCATAAAAGGAATCCTTACACAGTTGAGAAATGCAAATAGCCAACACCTACCACTACTTTTTTGATTAGTGATTGGCTTGCCTTCAGTTTCGATCTAAAATAAAACAAGACAAACATGATAATACAAACGATATTCATTATGTACGCATGAAATTAGAATGTCTAGTAAAGAAACGCTTTTTTTACAAACCCGATTATTAAAAACATGATTAATTTCGTCTAATCCAGCTCGACTGGTACATAATTCAATAGGATCCGTTCGAGCGCAAGCATTTTGAGCCAATACATTCTTACTGTCACTTAAAAAGTTACATTTCAGCGAGCATAGTTTTTCGTTGCTGAGCGCCTCTATAACACAAAAAACAGAACAAATAATTGCAAGGAAATGTTTGTCACGACAATATAACATTTTTATATTACAATACCATTTACCAAATTAATTATAGAACTAATTTTCATCATCACTTTTTTCTTAAACGATTAATATCCATCGTAATGAGCATCTTGATTTACAACTTTATCCCTGAAAAAATCAGGAATTAGGGATTCTGATTCTAAATCTTCATTCCCTTGAAGTGTTAACGCAACTTCTTACATAAGTTTCTCGTATAACTGTAGACCAGATTGGCCAATATAAACTTTGTCCGTCAACCCATATCCTTTAACGATTATTTATCATCGTCGTTCAGTTTCGGCCATATGTGTCAAATAGTTACCAAAATTACTTTCAATTGGAAAATACTCAATGACTTTTGAACATCTCTTTTACAAACATAACAACATTATTGAGTGTTGCCATGTCGGCTGTCATCAGTTACTAACTATGGCACTCGCACCTCATTGCCTCTTGTGAAATGTACAACAAGTTAACAGAAACATGATCCCGTTACACGTATCACATGATCCGCAATCCTCAAAGTACATCTGCATCGCACGCATATTAGGAACTGCAAAACTACTTAAATAACTAATAATATGCTGAATGCTGAAGTACGTAATAACTAACCAGTATGTAGCAATGCTTGTCCAACTACAACTACTACTTGATATGGTTTCTTTCTTAATAAATATCCAATGATTCTGCTTCTAATTCTTGCAATAATTATTAACCTAAACATACTTACTTCCTTCTTATGTTTAATTTTTAACTCTGGCGATTCCATTCAATAGCCAACGACTCGCCATCGGTGAAACATGACAATTCAACAATCAACCTGCTACTGTCTTCTGCTGCAAATTACTAAAGTGTCACAAGTCAAGCCTCAATCGTAAAAGAACACGTACTACCAAGACAGTCAGTCAATTTCAATGTCAATGACTCCACTTCCATGTCCATGACACATGAACACTAACGATGACAGCAGATGCCGATGCCAGTTATTACACAGACAGCGTAATGGAAATCGAAAACTTTTAAACTCGAAAGTATGAACATACTATCCATAATTTTGGATGCTTAATGAACAGCAAGTGCGACGTTGGCAATAACCGTCACAATGCGAAGGTATGATTATAAATACCGGCTATACGTATTACTAAACACTTATTAAGTACCTAGTCCCTACAACTGACACACAGTTAACAGTTCGACCAAAGCCTGAAATCATTACAGACTAAATCTCAATGTTAATATTTCTTCAACTGTCACTTATCTTAGATACACATTAAACATGTAACATTAACAAATACAATTAATATGTAATATTTGGGATTTCAAGTTTGGTGTGTACCAAGTTTTTCTTAAATGAATGGTGACAGTGAAGACGTACTATCTTTTAATAACTGTGCACTTACAACTTATGACAAGAAAGTTAGCAATATCAAATATTATTGTATTACCGATTGTAGTTGAGGTCATTTTAGAACCGGATGATGCAGCAGTGGATGAAGATGAGTGCAAAAAAGATGCAGATAACGACGATGTATTCCGACCCTGACTTTCTCCACTAGACCTGGACGGATGAGCTTCTGATGAAGTTGACGTTGACGTCGACTTTGACTTGACGAAACACGGACTACGTGTAAAGCTTGTAGAGAAAAATCGACCCGGAACGAAGTTCAGAGGTGATATGAAAGCAGAACCTGAATATTTGGAATTCAGCACCTGAATCTGAATACGACTACGGCTTGAATTCGAACTGAGAAAAGACTGATGAGACTGTGATATTTTCCTTCCCACACTCGGTCCGATCACCTGTGTCAGAGGACTCGACTTAAACTTGGAGCAAACAGAATAACAATTTAACAGATTAATCCGATGATGACGATCACAATAACTTGGACTTTGATAATGATGAGTGACCACGACCACAGTTTGAGGATTAAATCGGGAAACTAAATCTGAATAGGAGGAAAATTGGCTTAGAATTGAAATTGAACTGGGAGCAGGAGAGTAACTATGATGTTGAAAAGAAGCTGTAAGTATTGTAGATATTGGTGTATTTGACTTTGTACTAGAATCAGAAGCATACGTGTGTGTCCTACTGGCTGCTGTGTTTGTATTTGTGGTTGGACTTGATTTGGTCAAAGTTGTAGAGGGACAATGAATGCAGGAAGAAAATGAAGATGCTGAGTTGATTACCGCTATAACTGCTGCCGTCGACGAAGGCGAAATAACGTCGTCGTTGTTGTTGTTGTTGAAATCGTAGATAGAGTTAATTTGGACACGAGATGACGATGATGAAGACGATGGTGCTGAAGTGGATGTAGTTGTAGTAGCTGTAGTTGTACTTGTAGTTGGTGTCGGTCCGTGGAATTCTTCACAATGAAAATGAGATGCTGAGAATGAGTGTGAGTGCGTGAGTGTGGCAGGAGCAACAGCTGAGAACGCGGCGTGAGACGGAGTCACACTCAAACGAGAAGGAGGCAAAGGCAGAGACAGGCAACGGGAATAACGGGATTGGGCATCTGCGGTTCCTTTCAATTGTCTTTCCGATTCACCTTCACACCGACAGCAACACACATTCCGATCCAATGACCACAACCAGATTCTAGGACAACTACAAGCAGAAGCAGAATAAGGACCACTGGGCTTGGAAGGCGTCTTTGAGGAAGCGGTTCCGGAATGTTGTATTTGTCTGTATGCTTTCTGGAATTGGGATTGGGATTGGGGAGACTTGCAGAAACTCGAATAGGAGGAAATCAAATCCACCCAAAGACGACTACGAAGCGATCGACAACCATGATGACTGTACAAAACAAACTTAACGCCCGTTCCAACTTTCCCAAATATCCCCATAGCGCCGAAAATCTCTGAACAAAATTCTGAAACAGGAATAATTTAATATTCAGTTCGGTTCGGAATAATTTCTCATACCTCTGTCATCTGGTTCTGGATTATTTTCTGTAATAATTTCTAGAAAAATGGGCTATTGAGTCACGACGTGAGGTGTGATTCCCCCGCCCAAACGTCAAAAATCTACATTTTTTCATTAATTTATCAATTTATTATAAAATCAACTATGTCGTTATCATAACGTGGAAATAATTTATAATTAAATTTCATTAAATTTTTTGTATTCCAAATCAAAAATTTAATGCTGAAATAATAATTATTGCAATTTTTAAAAGGCCTCTTTTCCTATTTTTCCACAGGTCTTTGACTATTTGGATAGTTTATTTACATGATCGATAATGGAATGTTTGGATTTTTAGTCTCGACACCCTGACTGAAATCAGAATCAAGACAAGACGCAGAGTCTTGTTACTAGACTTGCGTTTGGTTTGGGCTGAGGCTGAGGGGTCGTGTCCTGTCGGTCACTTGATGATCGAATGATTCACGAAAATCAAGATTCGATTAAGACCGATTCATCACATCAGCAGTCATTGATGCATTGCTGAAAATCTTGCTGCACAACCTGGACTTTGACTAGAATGAATTATATACTATACTATTTACTATTTACTATGCTGTATGTAACATAACACTTTGTAGAATAGAAACAGAAACACAGGAATTAGACAGCTAATTATAAATTATAAAGCAAATTCGAAAGCCTGTTTTGCTCGTTTCTATAACGATTGTTAGATGTATCACGATCACGATCCCTATTACAAACAATGGCACCAAACGTACATAACACCAAGATTGAAGAAGACGATGCTATTTTCGTTTCGCTTGCCTTTGACTTCATCTTTAGCTAATTGAGTACTCTGCACAATTTTCTCCTAGGTAATATGTTATAATCAAAATAGCAACCCTCTGACCTTTGATGATACCGTATGATGCGATGGTGAGGTTATAAAATGTTGACAAAGAGAAGATGTTTACTAGAAGGTTCGACTTGAAACATGAAACTGGCAGCTTAATGTAATGCTCAATTTATTTAATCAATACTCAGCTAGTCTTGATTGTTCCTGAGCTAGTGTTGGGTTGAGGCTATTATAAGGTGCAATCCGGTATGCGTAAATGGTAGATTGTAAATAAATCTCGTGTACTTATGCACCTAAGTGAATAAAAGGTAGGTACTTCTTGCCAATTTTGTTGTATTGGATGGCAAAGCATGGCATGCCATTGTATTGCTAAAAGCAGCTTTAGTTAAGAATCAGAAATGAGGAAGACGCTTGTATGTACCATGTAGTTCTAATTATGTGTAATCGTATTGGCATGGCATAATCTTGGTCTTACTCCTAAATGCTTCTGCTACGGAACCAAGTGAAATAGGAATCAATAGAGGCGAACGATTGTAAAAAAGTTTGGATTTTTAAAACAGTAGTAATAGAATATAAAATTAATAAATTAGCTTTAGCATTACTAGACACAAAACCAAAGCTACAGCGCATATATGTATATGTATGGACAGAGGTAAATAATAGTATCAAGGCTGAAAACTGTCGATGGAATTTAAACTTTAACAATTGACTAACGTGAACAAGGATGAGGAAACTAATGTTGTTTATACAATTGAAAACATTATGTATGTGTATGTAGGTATCCTGTGGTGCGCACTCACTGTTCTCTAAGTGAACTATTATGAAAGGTTATACACTTGTAACTGATCGCTTTGTGTGAATTTTAACTAACGTACAAGTCGTGTGAACACTAACCCTTTGCCTTATGGCTTTGGTTATTGGAATGATTACGAGTTGTTGGGAAGACGAGTTTGCAGTTTAGAGTTTTACTATAGAAAAGACAAATGTGGGACAAAAAGAAAGGATGAGTTTTCCCAATCTGTGCTTCGTGACCTACTTCTCATTCTCATGCCCATCCACTCGTCAAATATACTGAAACAAGGCTTACGATTAGTAGGAATACGTTATGCTAATTTGTCTCCGTAATATCTTGTGAAGCTATCTGCGATCTAACCCTCGAGCAAGCAGTAATAGTAAGCAATTATTATTTACTATTTTACTATGGATCAGTCCATCAGTCTTGATTGTCTTATGTTCTAACCTGACATTTGACATAAAAATACCATCTCCTAGTGGATCGAATATTAACTCTACTACCTACCTACCTATTGAGGCACTAACAATGATGCAAAAATAATTCTTTCCGAAACCGAAACCAAGAGTAGCGGCTACAGCGTTCAAGCCTCGAGCGACAACCTTTTCGAACTTTTAGGATTGATGGAACTTATTTCCTTATGTTAAATGACAGAACCATCCAGTAGTTTATATATGAATTTATTCATATATGGAATTTTTTAAGTTGAAGTTATTTAGATATGGAATTTTAAACATTTTGAAAAATAATGCTAAAAATAAAAAATTGCAGTCCCTCTGGAGTTTACCAAGTATTCATAAAAACGGGAAAACGAACCCTCGACCCCAAATTTCCCTTTTTTAAAGGGAAAAGTTGCGTTCGAGTTACTACTGGATTCTACCCGGAACAGGTATCTGGTGAAACCCGATTTTTGCCACCTCCATAGTATTTTTTGAAAACTGAAAAAGTATAGAAGTACAACATTTACAATCCATCGGGTTTCCCCCTTAATGTTGTGTATATAGTAATTGGGCACATAATTATAAGTGCAAACCTACGCCTATTTGTAGCCTGTAGGTAAAGTAGGTATTGGTAGGCATAATGAACATATCACTTTAGTTATTACAAGTTTTTACAACAATCTATACTGGTGCAGTATACAGTGTACTGCAGTAATTTTTATTGCTGCATAGTGAAGTGAGAGAAAGACAAACTTTATTCACTTAAAATAAAACTTGACACTGTCCTCCAACGAGGGTAGCCTAAACAGACTCAGTATACGGAACATAATCTTGTGTGATGCGGTTTTATGCGCATCTTACACTTGTTAGAAACAATTTTCATTTGTTCATAAATTAAATGTTATACGTATTACATGATATTAAACATTAGGTATTAGGAACACTCGAGAATAAATGATGTTTACATATCTGAACTGATTTCTTTAGCACAGATACCAGAATATCCTCAATTAGAGAAGAGAGCACAGTCCTTGGGATTTTATAAAATCCATGAAAAACGCCGAAATAGTCCCTCTAGTTCCAATATAAAGACCAATTACTTCAATGTGTTCAAGAGCGAGTTTCTCCTTAAAATACGGAATGCACGGCTCGGGAAACCCTTTGGCTTGTAAATGCCAACATTTCTACAATTTGTAACCGATGCCATGAAAATGTTAAAAAAACTCCAGAAATATTTACAATTGTACAAATCTACAAAGTACAACGGCCAAGGTAGCTACCTTGTACAACGGCATTTACAAGCCAACGGGCTTACCCCTAATATGGATAAGGTAACGACACGACAATAAATTATTTGTTAATCAATCTTACAGCAGAACTCTTTAGTAGTTTCTATGTGGATATTTACAGTTTTAATTAATTATTATATGAAAGATTTTCATACAAAGTGTTGGAAAGCATGTCCAAGATTATGGCAAATTACACTGTGGTTCTGGTATTTGTGTTTTAACACGTACAAAAAATAAACGACGCTTAATGATTATAATAATTACAGTTACAACAACAATAAGGATAAAAATTAAACTACTAAATACGAAACTGGTCTCCTTCTTGACATGACACTGATTGCGAGCTTTATCATCCGTCTGTGTTCTCCTTTCTAAGTGTAGTGTACTATAAGTCTCGGTAATAGAACTAACATACTCAGAAATAATAACTATAAGACCACAAATGTTATATAATGCATAGTACACATTATATTTGTATCAAACAAATGGTTAAGTGATTTAGCTGGACAATGACAACGATAATCTTCCGTGATCGAATGCAACTTCGATGTATCCTTAGGTTGTATTAAATTCCTACCATCACCGGAATTCACCATCACCAAGAACTTACGCTTAAGCATGTATGCATGTCGTGTTGCTTATTATTTACTAAAACAATAGCTTAACCCCCAAAATGCACGTAGTTACTACTAAAGTTGGAGCTGGAATTGACATTTAGTAAATGATAGCCTAAACACACACTCGAAGTGTGTGTTTAGGCTTCACTTTCACTCTTTTTGTGTGATGTTGAAACTTTTCGTTTTGTAGTTTTGTTTTATTGATGTAGTTTTTGATATCTGGTTACGTAGTAAAGCGAAGACTTGAAGGAAGACAGGAGGGTAGACAGTAGACGTGTAGGTATGTTATCTGTATTGTACGAACGTAGATTAGAAAAAATACCCAAGTTGGTTATTGTAGTCGAAATAGTTATTCCAAAGCGCTATCATCTGAAATCGCAATTCGTAGAAAAAATAATGATTTGTGTGTCTATGTCCATAATCGCGTCCACGGGATGACCGTGCAAGTGGCAAGAAGATAGCTTTTTTCTTTGAGTGAGGAGAAAACAAATGCATGCTCAATCCTTAAGGATGCATTTGTCTTGAAACCTAGAAAGTTGTTGATTGATTATTCTATTGAAATAAATCAATTTATACAAGAAGTCACAGCCACCTTTGCTCAGTTTAGATTCTGTTCAAGTTCCTCTCATACTCGTATCGATTATGATTTGTTCACCACGGAAGTCTGAAAATAATACATAATAAAACGCGAGTTTCAAAATTCAAGCAAAAGAACAGATCAACCTGAATTATTTTTATGCATCATCATGACTCATCATAACACTAGCAACCTATATTAAAACGTATTAAAATTTGAGATTTTAATACTTAGCAACTTTGCAGCCAAAAAGGAAAGGCACGTATCGGGTAATGGGTAACTCGGCTGATTAAGTTTTCGCTTCACCCTCTTGTATTACTATTATTGTCTACATGATCGAACGTGAATAATTTTTGTGAAGTGATTGATTGTTAATTACTTTTCAGAAACAAAAAAACTGCGTAGCAATAGTGTTGATCATCGAATTTAGATTTAAGACACGTGTCGTACCTAGCTTGTTCGTCCGTGAATCAACATAGTTTTGCTTTCATTTGTCATACAGAATCATATAAAATGACATATAATTAAATTAGTCAGCGAGTCCGGCGATTAGGAATCCCAAGTTTTTTGCAAACGATCATAAATGATGACACCCAAAATATTTGGACCACCATCTTCTGTCACGATATTTTGGTCTACCCTTGTCCTCGTTCCCGTGACACCATTTAGGACCGCTCCCTTCTTGCCTTTGTAAATAATTTCTGATAAATGAGAAATACCGCTGCAAGCTGGAGTAGTACATAATAAATAATTGAAAAGGCGTTGACAAGTGCATGCCAAATCAGTGAAAACGACCACTATGTTGCAATCAGTTTTTCAAAATTTGCCCCAGACCCAGCTATTTTGTGCCACTCTCAAGGAACTTACAGCTCGAAGGTAATGCTTAAATGAGAATGGAAAAAGTACCACTTAATTGAAACTTGAGTAAACTTTCCTAGGGTATTGAAATTCACAGTTGCTGATATTTTCAGGGATAAGCTCAAAATGTTATAATTATTCTTCGTACACTACTGAACCAGTTTGTGACATTTGGTCTTTGCTCGTCTAGCCTTAAATCATCATTTACCATCGCTCATTCATTGTGTGAAAATTCTATGATCTTTACAATTGCTAAAATTATACTAAAATTACATTACTTTATAATGCCAACATCCTTGATCCTTAGAATCTCTTTTTACTTACAAGTCAGATAATTGCAATTTCCAATCCATGGCAACTTGCGCCAGATGATGAATCATGGTAGCGATGATACCAGCTAAAATACACCAAAGCGGAATGAAGACGTAGTACAAAGGAAGGTCCCACGAAGTAATTTCTAATTTGAGACAAATAAGTATTTGAAGCGTCATTTTGAAAACGACCGCAATCACAAAATGTAGCTTGTGCACCAAAAAAGTATTACAAATTTGTCTCGGCTCAGATCGACACCGACTGAATAAATAAAATCCTGCATAAGTCATTACAGCCACATCAAATATCCACATGGGTATAAATACGATAAACCAGTTCCATTGCGTTCGGTTATCCAGTCGTATCACTAGTAGAATAAGAAACACGAGCCCTAGAAACCAACTGAGTAATGCACGATGTAAAACAGCCATGGTAAAATATGAATAATTTGTCAGGCACTACTCCTTTCTTAACTTCTATTTAACGTTTTTCCTCTTTTTGTCCCAACTTCGTCTCCCCATCAAAACAAACTGCGGTACGGTCAGACCATCCGAGTTCATCTGAAAGTAATGATCCAAAAATTAGTTCTACTAACAACTAATCGTAAATAATTCCTGCATTAAACATGGAATTTCAGAAAATGTTCAGTGTATCTTTCAATATATGATATATTACGAGATAACTCATTAGCCTTATTACTAAAATTCTTAGAGTTAAAATTTTATAACATGTCTACTTAATTACATACTGATCACTAGCAAATTAACTGCTTTACTTTCAACTTTAGAACTCATAAACAAGAATGTAAAAAAACCACTTTGGCCGAAGGTCGAACAATACACAATTATAATAATATAATTTACATATATTCTTGCTTAATTATTAAATAAATTGCGATTTGGACAAGCGGGTATAAGAGACTGCTATCGAAGAACATTCCAAGAGCCTAAAGCGAGGAGTGAAGTTTTACCCCGTATTTTTTCAAATCACAAATCACAAATTTCAAACGGTACACAGTTAGTTTTAAATACGTATGTAGTAGTAGTGGCTTCTTTAGTACTTCATGTAAGAAATACTTTTAGTTATTGCGTACTGCATAACAAGTGTAGTAGAACTTTAAATATTTGTCTAAAATTAGAAAGTAACATTTGAAGGAAGTGTTTTAAAATGTAAAACTACCTGTTTAACAAATTGTAGCTTGTAGAGAAGAAAATGTACGAAATGATAAATAATTATAATTAATATGTTAATTGTAGAGTAGCGACAAAAACTTAATAATCATGGATCTCCGTTAAGCCTCTAACTAAAATTTAATTTTGGAGGCCAAAGAAATTTGACTTGAACGCAAGTCCCACATTTGAACAACGACAGCGCGCGAGATTGCGTTTTTGTTTGTGAGACAGATGCCAGTTCGACGCATGTGATGCAGTTGCAAGCTATTGGGCTTCAATTTCAATCATTATCATTCCATCAAATAATTATAATTAATTAAGACAAAAGCGGGTAAATAAAATGTTTTTCATAGTTCAAACTCTGGACTTTGGAGTTGCTTGATTATGATTGAATTCATGATTTCAAAATATCCAGTGTACAACCCCGACTGATTTAAGAGTTTCCAACAGAAGTGAGAAACAACAATAGCAAGTTGGACCATCCAAGACTCCAAGTGAGTGATTTTTAATTTTAAGGCATTTACAGTAGCTTGGAGGTAGCATCACTGGGTTACTAACAGTGCTCCCGTTCCCAGGTCCCGTAGAAAGAATAATCCCCAAACCAATGCGATTTTCCCGGAAAGAGACATCGTTGTTATTATTTTAGAAACCACTGACACTGACCATTAAGAATTAAGTAAGTGGACACGTTGCAGCTGTAAAGTAAATAGCGGTGTGCGAACAATCGACCGGTTTACTTTTGTAAATTCTAGCGGAAGGAAATGTGAAAAATTGCATGGGATCATTGGATGGAGGTAAAAACTGACTAAACACTAAATAAATGTCAACACTCAACAAAATAATTAGATGCATAATTTTAGACTTGATTTATTTGTAAGGACACTTCATGAGCTTGAGGTTTATTCGAAATTTCACAGTACAATGGAATGTTTAAAATTTCAATAGAAGTTCGAATACAATTGAATCAAAATCCTTAACATAAATTTCAGTTAAAATTACAAATCTTAAATACAAGCCAGAAGAGACACTTAAACTAATGTGCTACATTATAATTAAACTATTACATAACCTGCATCACCGGTTACGGCTTACCCCTTGGGAAGAAATTGACTGAATTGAACAAGACAAATAAATCGCCGAATTTAGAAAAAAGATAAAGACCGCATACTACCTATGTAACTTCCAGCAATATTATTATTAATCTTAAAAACTGAATTTCAGCTTTATTTATACTCACAAACCCAAAGTTAAAAACATAAAAAAATGAGAATATTGATGTTTGAAAAAACGACTAATTTTAAGTTAGTTAAAGGTTCATTTATTAAATCTCATATTACTAACTACTTTCTTCAGAAAATCACTAAATCGCCCTTATATTTAATATCTTTTTCATCAAAACTAGTTCCTATTGTAGTCTTCACTCTTAATCTATATGGAAATAGTGAGAACTTATATGCAAGCACGCGGAACAATACAGCAACAACTGATTTTGGACAGTTGCATAGTTATTAGTAAATAAGGTACACACAACATAATTCAAATCACAAGCTAAAAATGATAATTACAAATAGTTATGCATTATAAAGTTCTTTATAATACACTGCTACCAGAACGACTATTAACTAACACCCAACTTCAGGATACCAAGTAACACAAAAATTAAAAGCATGATGATCCAAAATCCAACCAACCATGTAGAGAGGACAAATTGATGCACAAAATGGATTGAGCACCATTTTAATCCTATTTTGCTCAAAAATTATCCTTCTAATTGTTCTTGATCATCCTATTTATGCAATTTACAATATTATGCATACTAATTATTTTAACCTTCTTCTACCACGAGGCCAAGTACATCAATAAGAAAACATTATCGTAATTATTACTTAAACTATTGTGTGCATGTGTAATTGTTAGGCATGCAAAAAATGACACCAGAAGCTGTGATATTTTCCATAGGTTGTTAAGAATTAAATTAAAAAGAATAACAGAAACACAGAAACTTCAAATAATTAATTACCTATGCAAAATAAGTACAACTATTATTAATTACTAGTAACTATTGAGTGAATGGAATCGCAGGTTTAACCTAAAGGAATATTACCACGGTCGTTTGACTTTCAAGTCAGCAGATCTAACTTTAGTCAAGCAAAACCGTGGAATATTTAGCACGGCAACAATAACACGCGGGAAAAAGTTGTTCATCCTCTAAAAAATTTACACTAGTACAGTACAATCATAATTATTATGTAGGTTCACAGACTTAATAGGTAACAATACAATAATAAATGCATGAAATAATACTTTCACAATTCAATATTAAATATTTGGAATGAAGCATCACCGAATGTTTATACATAAATGCAATAGTTAATGCTAGTTACTTTCGTTTAGGTCAGATTTCATGGGCTATAATTGGATCTCAAAGTACTTTGAAATGTGTTGAGCATTTTCCACATATTATGACATGGTCTTCGCTTCCAGTCGCATTGTAAAACTGCTATGAAATGGAATTGGTTTGTACTACACTGTTACTTGTATTTCTTTTACTGAACGATTATATTGATATATGGCGTGGCGTGCATTGCTCTGCATAACATGTAGAATTCCTGTCTCAGATCTCGTTACATTCAATTACGATACTTTTAGAGATCCACATCATCGTCTACGCTTTGCTTCAAGTAGGAATCATAAAGTAGTTTCTGTAAAATAAACATACATTCAAATATTAAAAAATGCAAGACAAAGACAAAGTGCATGACCAGGCTAGTATAGTGACAATTAGGCGTTTTTAGGTACTGTTAATCAGAACGAAAACGATGTATGTCTACCATTATATACAAGTACCTATAATTATATACTGTGCACAAATAGCTAACTCTAATTATTGCTAACCTGCTGAGCACTATGCTGTGCCAATTTGGTCCCAGACGCTTGTAGAGCCCTCAGTTCACGGGTAGGATAAACTGGTTCAGAGTCAAAAATACGTGAGAGAATAAGCATCGTACCAGAGATAAGAACGATTGCTGTGACCAACTGGAGATGATAAGTGGATGGAATGTTAGTCCAAACTACCGCAACCGGTCCCTAAAATACAAAAGTTACGCATCTAACACATTGTAATACAATCACGCTACGCCAAGTAATTACAACGGGGTAGACTATTATTATATGCAGCATTGATTCGCAGCTTCTAACTTAAGTTGCAGACACGCTCAGACAAATTATTTCTTTCTATGGTCGATCAATTCTAAGGGCCAGATCGTTACTATTACTGTTATCAATTGTGTATACAAAATTAGAGTTAAGAATAATATTATCCACGTTAAGAATAACCAAATTAATAAATAAATGTAAATCTTATACGTACGAAAACAAGACGAATAATATCCGATGACCATCCCAAGTGTTTGCGCATTTCTCCTTCGGACGCATTGGCTACAATCAGACTGACAGCCATAACGATAGGAATGAGCACTCCAAATCCACCAAGTAGAATCCCTGAAAATATACAATAATATTTAGGGTACCTACTTACAATAATCTCTATCTGGAGATTTTCTAGCTCCTACATCCAATAGACCAGTGTAGTGTGCTCCACCACAATTTCCTTATCTGCCTGTACGCGAATACTCTTACAAGATCCTCTGGTATTACTACTTATTATTGGTAATTTGCAAAAAAGCATTGTTAAGCAACAATACTTTTATAAAACGATTCCACAAGATGTATCTCCATTTATAATGACACTATCGTATGAGCTACATAATTACTCAATAAATGCATACATCTCCGAACAGCATAAACGCAGTTTTATTCACTAATAGCTGGCTATCGACAGAACCCAGGTGAATCATAAATGAAGGAATCACACATTTATGAAAAAAAACTGAGGAAGAGAGTACAACAATGGCAAGAGTACAGTACAATAACGTGGTAGAGAACACTCAAGTTCAGTACCGTCCTGAGCATACTACAATAAATGATTAATTACACTACTATACTCAATGTAGTGAGTGTCAGGGTCACGATGTAAAGCTCGTTTATATTTTATGACCCCACATTCTGATAAAATAATCTCCACTTCACTTCCGCGTATGACAAAGTATAAAATCAGAACCAGACGTCTGTATCTCAAACCGCCCAACTGCAATTCAAAACCAATAAGTCAACCAACTATGAAACTGTAATGCATGACTCGGACATGTATTTTATCGTCTTGTTTGAGACTGAAATCTCAGTTAAATTATTATAATAGATTCAAACCATATACGCTAATTATGCGGTTAATACTTTTCTGATTTCTTAAACTGAATTTCTTAAAGAAGAGAGAGAACAAAATTTATTCAAAAAATAAATTCACTGATACAAATTTGTGTTTGCCCTTAAGGACACAGTATACTAGTCTAGAAATCAATTAATGGGTTTATACGTTTTTGCACTTTAGTAATGCACTATTTTGTAGTCGAATAATTATACTAACCCAAAAAAGTGTCTTTCACTTACCTCGCCACATTCGTTTCTTATTTCTACCCCTGGCTTCTTTATCAGATTCAAGACGAGAACTTAAGACTTTGTCACATCTCTTTACATCAGCTTTCAGATCGTTTAAGCAATTTTGCAGAGTTTCTTGAATTTTCTTCTCAATTTGGGTACAAACTTCTTGAATTTGGTTAGCGCATCGTGTCTGCATTTTCAATACAGCATAAACAAATATACATATATATCATAAATGTTCAAGTCATCTAACTTTTATTAGAAAATTATTGTTTAAAAGTTGAACAGCACATATACCAACATAATATCTACTAGTATATCATTCATGGTGACAATTACCAATAGAAATTATCGTTTATACAATATTATTTGTACGTAATTACGCATTTTATACTTAATTATTTTTTATAGAACTATAACTTCGATGTCGTACCTTAGTACCACTACCAGTAACATCAGGTAAATAAATGGTAGGCATATCGAATCCAGTTCGATTCAACCCTGGTCTCTTGCACAGCTCTTGCACAGTTTGCATTAACACCCTGTATGTCAAACAAAATACAATAACATTAATTATAATTTTGCTACAAGACACAACGAAGGCACGCATCTACATGAGTGCAAAGCATGTACATGTCAAGTTTTAAAATCTATAACATAAGATGAATGAAATGTGTGCGTACTTCTGACGATCCTTCTCGGTTCCAGCCTCATCCGACTTGGCCATGTACATTTTTATTTTCTCACTATTATTTTCCCATAACTTCTCAACTATATTCAAAGTCCTCTTGCACATGGCTTGTCCCATTGGATCGAAGAACACGAAAACCATATCCACCATGTTCCCTAAAATTCCCAAACGATTATTTAAACATGTACTTGACTTCGTGCTCAACATGAAATAACGAAGCGACAAGATACAATTATTATGCCAATTATTTATGGAATTTCCGTAATCAGCTAGCATACCAAGCCACAGGAGGGATTCATTCACATCGAAAGGGTAGTGCATATCACCGTCGACTAGACCAGGAGAGTCAATGAAACTCACCATATTGAAGTTTTTTGCCCGAGACGTGCTTATCTCAGTAGTAAGGTATTCTAGAACACCTGCAAGTAAGTAATCATTTATTTCAACATTATCTCTCTCATCATCCTTAGAACTATTACATTTTTTGAAAAATAATAAAAACAAAATAATATAAATATTCACAATCAGTCTCGTATTTTTACTTAATTCTTTTAACACAGTGCATGCTTCAAACAAAATCAATTATGCAAGTATGTGAATTGGTGTGGAGTAAAATTACATATTTTAGAACGCCGAACCACAGCTCGATGTAATTCTTCGCTGTTTTACTATTACAAGTTACAAAAAAGTAATAAGTAGTAAACCATATTAATTACTTCTCTCTTCAACGACAACAAGTTTTTCGCTACGATTTTCGTGATATTTATATGCAAAATAATAATACCAGTCTACACAAAGTATGGATATAGCCTGTAAAACTATCATACAGATACCTGCGTAAAGCTTCTAATAGTGCCCGGTTCTCCCATACAGCCCGCGGGGTAAAATACCAAGTTTGGCAATAAAGCCCGGGGCCCTTAATACATGGAATTAAATTGGTAGAGCCCGGGTCCCAAATACAACCCGGGTCTCTAATTCAGCCCGGGGTTTGAAGCATTTGAAAAATCAGAGCCCGGGGGGCTATATTAGAAGCTTTACGTAGTTTGGTTTGAATATAAAGATATGAAACGCTTCTGCAAATCATTTAAGAATGAAGCAACAAAACAACATGTTTATTCTTTTATTCACCATTTTCAAAATTTGAGTTAACAATCACAAGAAGTTTCAGGAAGTTCCAAAGTTAACTATATACTTATTTGTTCATTTCATTCTTAGTCTGTCTTAGTGCAAGGAAAATAAGAACAGTTTGTTTTGTCCCTTCAGTGACAGTACACTAAATATGCCGTGATGCTTTCGTTCAGAGATTAGAAGTCCGACGGCTTCGAATATGAAATGCTAGCATTTGACAATAGTAGGAAGGAGCAAGTGACTCAGATCTGATCACAAGACAACACACTGAAGAAGGAAACCGTACGTGTAGATAACGATAAAAAAAAGTCACAAATACGTAAAATATGTTTTCCTTATCATTCAGCAGTCAGAACAATTATGACATTTCATACAATTTGCTGTCCTTTTTCAACTACATGTTGCCACTACGTTTTGAATATAGAATACATTTAAGTATACCGTCGATGAAGAGGTGAAATGTAGCCTATCCAATTTCATTTAAAGCAAGCTCGTTCAACCACAAATTCATAAAATAAGCAATTTGTCCCATATCCACATTCCAGAACTGGATAAGCGACAGATTGCTTTCACGAATTTGATAGCGACCCTTGTTTCCACATGGTTGCTTCTACATACATGGGGAACACTTCGCCTCTTCACCGACTATATACGTTGACCTTCCCTGCAATAAGTAAATAGGTAAGTACCTTACACAACTCTCCCATACTCACTGAAATATACAGTTTGACGTATAAATCAGACCATTTAATTTCATAATTCAGATCCTTCAGCTACGTCGACAAATATATGCATATTATGGACTACAGAATAACAGTGATTCATCATCCGTCCGAATTCACAAAACATTTTGTGCTCAACAAGTCCTTTTCATTCATACAAATGCCACCAGAAACCCAAAAGTCGAAGGAAAGGACTAAGGGCCCATAATGATGTGTCAACACAATGTTTATAATGATAAGTGATTACTTATTTGTTGCAAGTTAACAGTTAACGACGGCCGCAGAAACAAACGCTAGTCAGTAATAATAATAATATTAGCTGTGAAGCAGCCATCTGTAGTCTTACATAGCTAGTTCTTTAAATCAAGTTTTACTTAGCTGTAACCCAAATAACCCATATACAGTGAACTCTACTTATAACGACCAACGATATAACGTCTATTTCTAAACAGCGACACGCATAACCGTCCCCGTGAAAAAGCCTATGCCTTCCTATGTTGAATATGCGGTTGTAACGTCACTTTTTGTAACCGCATGTTCCCCATATCGTCATGCTACAGCGTGCCCCACAATTGTGTTCATATTCAATTTGTAAAAATAACGTCATGCATTATTGGCTTGACGATTTACACGAAATTGAAAATTTTATTGAAAAAACTAAGCTAAGAAAGTTCAAGCAGTCATTAGCCAAGATCTTTTAATTCCTACACAAATAACCAATGAAAGTGTCCATCATGAAGAATAGCCCTATTAGATCACATGCATTGTGATAAGAAACTTTAAGTATTTTTGAGGGTTTATTTGTAGGCTGCTGGCGTTGATTGCTTATTATTAGTTTTCCTTTCCATTTTTATATTTTTATAACGGATATGTAGATGTGTACAATGTTTTATAACCTACAAGGCAGTAAAAAGTAGTATGTAATAAGGAAATAAGTATCTGTGGGGATAATTGTACTAACTTTTTACGCAATCGTTTGTGCAATTTAGAAACAAAGAATGAAAATGAAGGATAATTATAATATCTTTATACAGTTAATATAATAAATCGGGAATGACTTCCAGAAAAAGCAATTTACTGTAGCATTAATTATCGTATCCTTAAATTGCATGTTTTTCTATGTAACTGGAAGTAGCAGCATGCTATATAGCCGGACGTTATAGTCTATAACGTCATCTTCCTATAGCGTCCGAAAATATCGGTCACCTGAGGTGTCGTTATAACAAGAGTTCACTGTAAGTGAGTAACGGTTTTATTTCTAAAGAACTACTTTTGCTGACTACTGACTAATGCGATGCCAATTCATAGGAACACAGGAATAATAATTAAAATTAATTCAAGCATGCCTTCGTTGTATAGTACTGATAATAATTACTAATCCGTTCAGAAATGTCTACACTTCATTAGAACTGAAACCCACCAACAAGGAAAATGAAGCAAGGAAGGAAAAGGATACCTTTAAATTTAATTTAGATCGACTCAATCCAGTTCCGTTGTGTTAGTTTAGGGACACTCTTACATTCAAAATATCAGTACGTAGAAATAACTAGTCATCATTCATTCTAAAAACTATGCAAAATTAAAACTATCTTCTTCCTATACTATTTAAACTAAAATTAAATCTGTTTCGTTACAACACAAAAAGTTAAAGTAAAACTTAGACTTCAAAAATGTGCCTAACGGAAATGTCGCAAATTAATAATTACTAGATTATAATTAAATGAAACACCAAGGATCACGACCACGACAAGACCAAATCAAGGACCAGACTAGGGCCAAAATTTATTATTAACCAAACCCAAAATCATACATCCCGTCATACATAATATATGATGATGCAATGAAACCTGAGACTGTTCCAGATGGTGAAGTACTCAACAGCAGTAACTAAATGAAAGTGTAAAATCATTAAACTGGAATGATCTAGACAAAAAATAATGATGAGAGACCACAAAAGAAAAGGCCAAAAGGAAAAATAATTGTAAATTGATAAGGTTCAGCCAATTATTGACAAAAAGAAGATATGGGAGCGACAACGTTAGCAGAGTAGAGCGGAAGAGGAATGGTTGAGCGGTGGTCAATTCCATTTCCACACAACTATCCAAGTCCACAACTGTCATTACAATTTCACATTTAGTACCTACATTCCACGAAACAATCCCCTATAATTAAACCAGGGATTAGTCGTAGGCATGGCTTCATCCATTTTTCATGATATCACTAATCACAATAAAGATCATCATATTTTATTAGCGTGAATACTAAATATCCCTATGAATATCCTAAAAATCGTCACCATTCAATCTTGTTCACAAAATTCTTGTGGACGTTCATAAATATGCATAGTGATATAAATGTAGTAAAATAAGCATGGTTTACTATACAGAATTCATCCATAAATACGACTATACCCTTACAGTTAGTACGTACATAGGACTACAATAACAATAGCGTTTAAGAATATACCCTTACAGTTAGTATGAACATAGGTCTACAATTATATCAGCGTTTAAGTACAGCATGCAAGTGCAGTTTCAGCCAACGTTAAATACGTACATACACACCGTTTAAGAAGGCATGTAACAAAATTTACTACTGATTATTTGATGAAAGAAATTCTCGAGAAAAGTGTTGGATGGAAATCAAACTTAAAAACCATAAACCATTATCTGTAGCCAGTAAGCAAGGATAATACTAGGTATACAAGAATGCGTAATCAGTATCAGCAAGTATTAGGAAACGGGGTACGTACACAACAGTAAGTACCGAATAAACATTTGGGATAAAAAAACCACCTTTAAATCAAAAAGACTACATAAGTTGTCATCAATGCGATTCCAAGTCACCCTACCAAGTTTTCAACTTTTGACGAGGATAAATAATTAATAATGATGTGGATAATAATAATTATTATTATTGTAAAAGATATGATGATAGTATTATATTAAATATTATTTGTGTAAGCAAAACTTCTCGGAACTGGAAGCCAGTTGTTCGGCATGGATGGATGGATGGATGTATGTAATTATATCTAAGTGAGTGAGTGCCAATCAACTGGCGACTACGTGAAGGGAAGAGAGTCGGAGAGAACTACATATATAATTATTATTAATCCTAACTGCCATTACGATTGCTTACTATTAGGACTTTGACTACAGTCTAATTTATTATCAGCTTAGAACAGATGTGCGTTGAGGTTTCTCTTGTTTCCACCATGAGAGAGAGAGAAGGAGACAGAAAGACAGAGGTTAGAAACTGCTCCACCACATCCCTAGAGGAAGTTTCAGTAGTCTAGCGTTCTATTATAAAATACACCGTTTTTTCCACCAGAACATCCAGAACAGCATGGACAACCAGAGGGAGAACTCAACAGATAGAAAGACAATAGACAAGGCATGGACAAACGATGTCAGATCGTGTCGTCCACCAGAGCCCGTAGTCAATAAGTCTATCTGTCCTGTCCAGTCCATTTTCCTTTCCCTAGGCCAGTGGGCCCAAACGTCGGGCTACCTAAAGGCTGCTACTTCAGAAGCCTTTTTAACTTAAGACTTGCAACCTCGAAGTCAAGCATTCAGAATTTAAGAGCTGTCTGAAGAAGGCAGCTGACTGGACTGAATTTTCACTTGCTCTTCAACAAGTTTCAAGTTTTCATTTTCAAAATACAATCCCCACAGTGCAGTTCTTTACAGGGCACTTTGCATTTACTTAACAGTAAGCTGCCCTTTAAAGGGCTATACTAGTGGTGGACAAAATCATCAATTTCAAGTTCTACTTTTCGCTACTGGAACCTACAACAGGGTCTAAATCAGAACATTTTTTTTAAACTTACCAGGATTGGCCGTCAATGGTTTCAAATGTGGATACAACTGGATGGTAGCAAGGCCCTGCGAGACAAAAAGTAAGATCATAATCAACATATTATTCGAACCAAATTTTCATAACGTCCACAATTTTTAAATACTTTAAAATTATAATTGTCGGTAAAAAAACAATTTAAATATCCTAAACCACATACCTACTTCGTTATTCTGGGGTAATGTGCGAAATGCTTTAACATGCATAGGTATACATATTATTAGTAACTACCTAGGTACTTCTACGGTCGTCATTACTGTGGTACACGGCAGGGTAGTTGTAAAAGTAACCTTACTTTATTACCTACGTAAGGTTTAACCAATGGTCTTGTCTCCCAAGGCATTTCTTACATTCGTTATTTTTCTTTGATCTACCTAAACCAGACGGTTCACATACATTTTTTGCACTGCTCTAGTAGCTCTAGGATATTAGGACTCGTTAACTAGTAAAATTATTTAATTATTAAAAACAATAGTGAATTTAACATCCATTTTTATGTTCAACTTTCGAGCTCCCTCGGTTTGAAAGCCCCAATTCGCTAGTCTTCTTCACCCTTTTGATAATAAATTATCGAGTCATGCTACTGGTCACATTTACACCATGCCTATGATTTATGATACTAACGACGAGTTGTAGCGTTTACCCAATCTTTTTACCTGTATGACTGAATAACTGCTTAGGTTATGCAGTGGTAGAGTAGCAGGTGTACATACATCCTTTTTTTGTATTTTTCGCTTCTTTTTCGTAACATCATGCTCAAATGTCAAGTTTTACACCTTCAGCAATACGAATAGTTAAATTCCGTTCATTACCTTTAAAGTTTCTCGCTTCTTCCCACTGGTGATAACCGTAAATCCTTGGGTCTCAACAGCTACACCGGTTTTTAAGATTCCCTCTTCAATGTACCTGAGAACGATAATGATGATTATTAAGTAAAGACCACAGTTTGTAAATATTCCAGCTCCAATTTCTGCTGTTCTTCATCGCCGCGTCATTAATGAATGCGCATAAAGTAATGGTTGGCAATAATTGCCCAAAAATATTAAATAATTTTGACTTAACTATAATGATACTTTTAACTATAATGTACATTTTTTCAGATTTAATACTTAAAAACCGCTCCCCTTCAAGATTCGTAATGCTTTCACCATTACGACGAAAAATTCATTTAATTTAAGAAAACTAGAAGTATCGTCTTCTCTTCTGATTTTTATCGACATAATTTAAACATTTGCTGCAACTTCCCATGTTTAGGCTCTCTAAGGTACTGGTCTCCGATGTCCTCAACCTCAGAACCCGTCTCTACTCTACCATGTGCGATGTTTTCTACCTCAAAATCCTTCTCTACTCCACTGTCTGCGGTGTTTTCTACCTCAAAATCTTTTCTTATTCAACTGTCTGCGGTGTTCTCTACCCCAATAAAATAAGATCGTAAAGTAGAGAAGGATTTTGGAATACCACAGACAGTGGGATAGAGAAGGATTTTGAGGTACAGAACACCACACACAGTGGGATAGAGAAGGATTTTGAGGTAGAGAACACCTCAGACCAGTACCCTCTCTTAAATTTTATCATTATTATAATTTCGACGAAAAGTGGGTTATACGGAACCCACCTTGACATATTGACATTAATATAAGCAAGGACTTTGCACCACCTTATGCATCCAAAATTCGAAATTTTCTTTCGTTTTCGACATGAGGACCAAAAATCCGGAAAAGCGATAATATTTTTCCAGCAGTTTATCGTTTGACCATACGATTTTTTTTGAAATGTTGAATTCATCGTGCATTAGGACAGACTAGGTAGGCAACACTATGATACCCTTGTAAGTCCTCATGCCGTGGCAGATGCGTTAGATAGGGCTAGAGATCAAATACCGTACTTTCTATAATTGTGCGTGTGTCTGTAAAATTACGCGGCCCAGCGCGTGTACTTTTTGAAAAAGACCTTGCCTTACATACACATTTTAGCGGAAATACACGGGACTGCAATACCACTCGGGTCTAATAAATATTAGTACGCGGCACTACGGATGGCCAATTTTAAACTCCCTGCGAGTTTGGGAGTGGGATTATTCCCGGCATTTTGGAAGTTTATTATTTTGCGAGTTTTGGGAGTTTTCCCACTGTGCACAAAATATAACCGCCCAATACTCCGGGAATTTATCAGCAGCAAAAATTAGGAGTTTTGGGAGTAAAAACCCAAGCAAACTCCAAGATTCCTTGATTTATAGTGTGCATTATGTACCTACATGCAGTTTCAAATTTCCAGATTGCGTGCGTAGCTATACCATGTTCGTATTATCAGAAAAAATCGTCATTTGTCACATGCCGATTCTGCATGAAATCACTTGTAATTAAAAGCCTTGCATGTATTGTCAGCACATTGCTTTTGCACTCTTGAAAACTCCCAAAACTCCAAGCTGGTTTTGGGAGTTTTGGGAGTATGTATATCAGGGAGTTTAAAATGTTGGGAGTTTTGAGGGAAACTCCCAAATCAAACTTCATTCGAAATTGCATATTTGAAACGTGAAGCAGAGTACTAATTTGAAGGCAGGTATTTTTGCTGTTAAATGGCAGCTTGCCGTGCCAAAAGTAATTCATAATTTCAAAAATTCGTGGGGTTATATCTCTTTACCTTTTGGTGCTCTTTTCAAAAACAAATTAAAACAACAGCTTTGGACCCATAGTTTGGTACACAGTCCTCGTTGGTTTACTGTACTTTAAAGTTAGGTTTATTGTTGTTCTTCTCAATAGGGGCGTGATGTAACTTTTAAACTCCAATTTGGAATTCTTATTACCAGGAGGCCGTCCGACGCTCGGACGACCTGTAGTACTAGGATTATAGTGATCCCTTCCTCTGCTTCACATTTACTTCTCTACCGCTAGCGATAAGTTCAACAATGCAAGGTGTTCTGTTAATTTTGCGTGTTTTTATGATCCTGCTAGTGTTTTGCTTGAACCTGAAAAAACTCAGTAAAGCCGTCAACTTTGGTTAAAATGAAAT
>JAAXYX010000773.1:0-31138 GCA_036851915.1 Ptenothrix huangshanensis | reverse complement strand
TATGGGTACCTTTAAAAGGTATAATAGATCTTTTGAGCCAAGTAAATAGAAGACGTGCAACCTGTGCAGCATTTTAAAAAAGCGTTACCTACTATTGTATTTAGAAAATTGCCGATGTCTGAAACGTAGTAGGTTTTTGAATTTCGTCGGTACGTGACATTTTTCGCACGCTCAGTGACGATGTCGATGTGTGCTTTATTCTAGAGAGGGAAGGGGTGATGAGGATGCATTTAACTAATGGTAAGTAGGGCAAGGATATTATTTGATATATTTAATTTCGAGTTGATAGTTGGTCTGATATCTGTACAGTCATGTATTTTTGATGTAGTTAGAATGGGAAATGAAATTGAATGTCGAGACTCTATGAGTAAAATGTATTATCATGGGAAATTGGAATTGAGGAGAACGTGAGTTTGTTTTTTTTCGTGCTGCACAACGTGAGAGAAAGAGAATGAGAACTGCGGGACCAGGACTTGTACCAGGACCAGTCCAGGGCTACATAACATAACATACATACAAATAGCTCTAGCTCAACGTAGCGTAGCAAAGCTCTAGCACTAGGAATAGGACGAACCAGGACAGCACTGAAAGATCTGGCGAGCAAGCGAGTGAGAGTGAGACCGAGACCGAGACTGGAGCTTTGAGACAAGAAGACCTACTATGTGTTTTTCACGCGGATAGCTTGAAACTTTTATTAATATTTTGATGAATGAATTTTACTCACGTTCTGCATGGTTCCCCTCTTCTTCCATTTAGTCTTCTATCTTAGCCAAGAAAAAAATGAATTTTTTCCTTTGCTTTTTCCTTTACCTCCACGTTCTTCTATTTCCCACTCTCGTACCTATAAATGGTATAAATGGATCGTTTCTCTCTGTTCTCCTCTGATCTCTTCCATTCTGACGCTGACAGCGGATTCCTTTCTCTTCTCATATTTGTTGGGTGTTATACAATTATACGTATGACTGTATATATTGCTACATTGTGTTCTCTTTCTATCTCTTCCAGGAAAGCATCAGAGTGGACATAATAGTGGAGTCATTCATGCTGGCATTTACTACAAACCCGGATCGTTGAAGGCCCAACTTTGTGTTCAAGGCATGAAATTAAGTGAGTCAACAAAGTTGAGCTTGAGATAGATTAACGTGTTTTTCTTTTCTCTTCCTTTCATATTTAATATTTATTAGTATTATAGGAATCTTGACTGTAGCACTAGAACTACTAGAGCTACACAGAAGCAGAGGCTTTGGAGTGTGCCGTGAAATAATTACTATTATGTACCTACTACAATAATTATTTCTATTATTTTTATTATTCCCTGTTTTTTCTCCTCGGTTCAAGATTTTCATGGAATTTCATCGCACCATTACTTTTTCCGTCTACTTTTTTTGTCTTGTAAGGATGTACGGCATGTGTAGTATGTACATATTGCACTCCAAGTGGATGATGTTGAAGTTAATTGAAATGGATTATTGAATGTACCTCTATGATTTACTTTTGCTTTTCCAGGCTACAAAT
The DNA here is from genome assembly GCA_036851915.1 of Ptenothrix huangshanensis. Classification (NCBI taxonomy): domain Eukaryota; kingdom Metazoa; phylum Arthropoda; class Collembola; order Symphypleona; family Dicyrtomidae; genus Ptenothrix; species Ptenothrix huangshanensis. Next base: position 29,623 of record JAAXYX010000773.1, on the reverse strand, counting down.
ATTTTGATGAAAATGGAATTCCATATAAGAAAACGGGGAAGCTGATTGGTGAGTTGAGGATACGGAGTTTAGTTGAGATAGTAGATTTTTGGGGAGATATAATATATAAATGTATATAATTATGTTTGATGGTATTTGTACGCGTATAACCTACCTATATGTGTGTATTCAATAATACGTAGGTATTTTGTTATTGTTGCAGTAGTTATACATACTTCGTGTATATCTACGGAATATTAAGTATCAATGGTTTGATGGCAGTGACTTGGCTTGACTTCACGTTGCCTGCCTTTGCCTTGCCTTGCCTTGGCTGGCCCAACTTGGCTTGCCTTGGTATGGTTTGGTTTGACTGGGCGTTTTGGAGATGATGTACAGTGTAATGTTGAATGTTGAGATATTGATTTTGTACATTATTTATTTTTCTTGTATATATTTTGTGAAGTGTACGAAAAGAAAGAAGGGAGAAGGAAAGCGAAAAAGGAGAAAGCCAAACCAACGCCGATGCTATTGCCATTGCCATTGCCATACCGTACCGTTACCGTACTATGACATGCCAAAGGAAAGCTAAAGCACGGCAAACCAAGCCAAGCCAAGGCAATGCAAGCCAAGTAAAAAAATGTAGAAAAGAAAAATACTAGACATTTTTTTGGGAGTTGGGAGATATGAGTGTATGGGATGTTGGGTACTTTATTTCAACTGACGGTTCTTGTTGTTCTCTGCTACAATAATAATGATTTAGTGGCTGTCAGTGAAGATGAAATCCCAAGATTGAAGGACTTGTACGAACGAGGCTTGCAAAACAATGTGCCCAATCTCAAGCTAGTCGATGGCCCAGAAATCAAAAACTACGAGCCACATTGCAAAGTTTGTCTTTTCTCTCGCTTTCACATAGACACACACATACACACACAAGCACACACACTCTCTCTTTATCTCTCTCCCATCATAAGAATGAATACTTTTTTAGTGCAAGTAGAGTACAATACCATAGCTTCAACCAAGACCAAGACGAACACCCCACTCCACACTCAAAATACTCAAATACTGTAGATAGATACATTTCATTTTTCTGCTTTTCCTTCAATGTACTTCTGCCTTCCATCCACATCCAGTAGGTACTTTTATTCCTACCCTGATTCCTATTCCTATTCCAATTTCAAACAACCTATTTTCGTATGTTCCTTTTCTCCCAGTCTCCGCTCTTCGTATATTTCATAAGTTAACGTTCCACGTTCTTCCTGACTGTATCTGGAGTGTAGAGAGTTGTTCGTAGTTCGTAGTCATGCCTATACGTTCGATTTTATATGCAGTTGGTTATTGTTGCTGTTGGTATTGTGCTCGTATAGTATTGCTTTATTGCTATTGCTATTGCCATAGCTAAATATGAGGAAAGGAAGGAAAGAAGGGAGCTGAGAATGTAGTACAGATAAATCGATAACGTTACAGATGCTAGATACCTATAGTATTTTCGAGTACAAGTATGCACTCAGTCAGTTGGATACTGGGTAGGTAGGCTGATACACGTTGGTTGAGTTGAGAGACAGGCGGAGGAAAATAAAATTATGAAATGGAGGCATGTAAGCACATATTTGATATAAAGTACAATCATATTTCTTGTTTATATGGGATATTTGATTTATAGGGATTGATGGCAATTTGGTCACCAGAGACGGGAATAGTGGACTGGGGCCGTGTGACATGTTCATACGGTGAAAATTTCGTCAAGAATGGTGGAAGTATTTTTTTGAATTTCCCTGTGGCTGATTTTTCAAGCTCAAGTGAAGGACATCCCGAGTATCCTGTTGTAATTGCTAATAGTCATGGGAAAGTAAGATCATGTTTATTTTCATAAGATGGTATTACGATTACAATGAGATTCCTCTTGCGGAAGATATTCTTTGTAGTATTTATGGGGCTCATACAGATGCTACTATCATGGGTATATACGGATTTTCATGGGCGTAGCTGAGTGAGTGGGTTGCTTCCACATTAAAGCGCACTGCACGCCCACACATTCAGCCATAATCAAATCTTCCTATCGCCTGCTATTGCTAAATAGCTACTTTATCTTTTATTCTATTGTAATGAATGCATTTCTACCAAATTCGTCATTTTCAAGCAAAAAAGAAATTTCAAATCAAAAATCGTATTTTTCCACAAGAGAATCCATCATTTTCAAAATATATAATTTATAGTAAACGCTTCAATTTTTCTCAAGAAAATATTGTATCTCATAATTAGCCGATTAAATACGTAACCTGCCTTTCTAAATGACAATTGTAGCGTTGTCTAAAAATCTAGTCTAAAATGATACATACGCCCTTGAGTATCGTCATTGTCTTTCGTTCTTGTTCTCGTTCTCGTCCTCCTTCTTGAAAGTCCAACTTGGAGTTTTTTCTCCACAATTTTAAGTCCCCTCGGTAGAGTAAGGGGCGAAAGACGAAACGAGATGAGACGAAGACGAGACACTGGTACTTGTGCATTCAGAGAAAGAAAATGGAGTGGAGTCTACTACACTGTCGGATATGATATATGAAATGGAATATATAAATGAGAATGGAAATAAATGTGCCCACAGAAGACGTCTAGGATGCAGACGAAACGAAAACCTCAGCAAAGCAACACGAACCTACTTTGGTTATTAGTCATATTTTGTCATTGTAGTTTCTTGCGTTCCTTACGGTACGCGAGAGAGAGAGTGTGTGAAGAAGTGTTGTGTAGTTTTCGGAGTTTTGGGTAAGTGTCGCCCTAATTCAAGTCATCCTTGACATTTAAAATCCATGTTGAGTGGAAGAAAGATTCTCAAATGGAATTTGTGTCTGAGGATGAGTAGGGAGTTTTGCTTGATTGTCAACTATGTAAGTGGAAGTGGCTACAACGACCACGATAGCAAAGACGATGACGATGACTACGACTTCTTCGCAGTATATAGTTAGAATTTTATAGACACACTGTACTCGGTGTGACTGTGATTCCACGTCTTATTCTGCCCCCTTCCTTCACTTACTACATTGCTTTGGATTGGATTGCATCGCATCGCATCGCATCGCATCGCATCGCATCGCATTGCATTGCATTGCATTGCATTGCATCGCATCGGGCTGGAGACTCTAGTGTAGAAAACCTTGAGACAAGATTACTTTGTTAAAAATCTTGCCTTTGAGAATAATTTCGTTTGACTCTAATGACAATATATTGTACTCGGTAAATTGGTTACTCACTGTAGTGCCCATTTTGCTGAGCTTATAGCATATTTCTCAAGTTGATGCTACAGTCCCAGCCATCGTCATCATCATCCTCATCATCTTTTTCTCACACGTTATTCTACGTGTACAATATTTTAATATGTTTAAACACACACGTACGGGTGATGCAGTGTCGCGTCTCCGGTAATGATTATACCTCTAGATATACATACAAACATGCATACCTACCTAGTTATCTACCATCAACCTATCGTCCTACATTATGTGAGTGAAGCACCAACTTGTTTCTCCAATTAAGTATACTATGACACTTATTTGTACGTACTTGTTTTTGTACTCCTGCTTTCCTCCGTCCCGTTCTCGTTCTCCAAGTTTCACATTCCAGATTCTTCCTTTCGCTTCGTTTAGTTTCTTTGGTGCACTTTGTTCAGATAATTGATGCTGGCAATGCAATGCAGTGCAGTGTAATGCCATGCTATGCAATCCCATTCCATACTACCAACCTACAAAACTATGCATACCATGCCGTTCCATGCTGGGCAGAGTTTAGAAACAATTACCTTTTATAATAGATTAAATAGATACATGTGTCTGTTAAGTGTAAGTGCATAGGTGTATACTATTCAGAGATAAGATAAGATAATGGTTTCTTGGAACTGGAACAGAAATTAGGAAAGCAGAGTGTGCCTACAACTCCGCATAGGTAGGTAGGTAAGTGCTAATCCTATACAAGGTGTTATGTCCTCCCCGTTGGTGCAAGACGTGGTAACTAAATCTTTAAAAGAATCATGTCCAGCATATTGTTTTTAATTGACTTCGGAAATAAAAAACACTTATTTCAAGACTACACTGTAATTTTTGAAAATTGAAAGGAGAGAAAATTGAAAATTTAACATCTTGTTTACGCAGTTTTGTATTTTCAAATTTTGCAAATTGTTCAAAAATACAGATTCTTTTAAAAATAGCCCTCTGAGAGTTAAGCAGTCTTCTTAATCAAATGTATCTCTCCTTTAGCTTTTATTTTTTTGCATTCTGGCCGTTTTAATATTTTGAACAGGACGTTCTGTTTTTAATTTTTTGAAACTATTTTTTTAAAAATGCATTTTGTCGTAGAGAAAAACGTTGTAAACATTTTAATGCTGAAATGATTTGTAGGCTTCCCTGTTCCGGAGATTTGCACATACGCCTTTTTGAATGATTTTGAAAGGTCCATGGATGCTTTGCACCTGGGACTTGATGCATAGCAAACATACGTAGGTATGTACGTATGGACATATCCGATCGTACATTAGTGCCTACCTGCAATTTAATTATGTTGACGGTCGATTTGGTTTGGTTTAGTCTTGCTTGGATTGATTGGGTAAATGTAACATTTTGTCCGTACAAAATGTAATGGTAACCTGTGCGTAGGTCGATATATAATTATACGTGTATACCATTAACTTCGTAATGTGTTTTTGTACAGGTGATCCAGTCCAAATATGTGCTGACATGTGGTGGGTTGCAGTCGGACCGGTTAGCTGAAATGTCAGGATGTAGTCGAGATCCAAGAATTATACCTTTCCGTGGCGAGTATCTTCTGCTTAATCCTGAGAAATGCAATCTAATCCGCGGAAACATTTATCCCGTAAAAAAACTAAGCATTCATATTATCATACTTACTAGTTTGATTAGATTAATTTTTTTCTCATAGGAAAAAAAGAATGTGGCTCGCTTGTTGTTCACTCCCTTGTTCCGTAGTTCCTTGTACGTTGCTCACTCAGTCAGTCATCTCAGTTTCACAGTCACTTCGCTTCACTTCAGCTGTTGTTCACGAAGCTGATGTTCCTGAGTGATGAGATGAGTGATCAATGGTCTTTCCTTGCAATATCTCAATATGCGTATCTCAATTCTCTTGGTTCTTGTTCTAGGTATTTTGTAAGCGAGCGAGAAAAAATTTATTGAACTATTTTACATGAGGGAGAGGGAATATGCTTGAGACAGCCAAGTACCATAGGCATAGAACGTGGACGGACGAGAAGGAGAACCAGACCATCAGAGCTAAAACCAGAACCAGAGCCCAAACACCAGGGACAGGAAGGGCAGGGGAGAGATTGGATGGAAGACCGAGAAGTAGAGAAATTATAGGGGCTGTGGCTGTGATTAGAGAGAGAGACATAGAATAGAGACGGAGCTTGAAAAATTATGATCACAGGGATGTGGATGTCTATGTGGCTGTGGATGTGTTCAGTGCTCAGTTGTGTAGGACTGAACTGAAAGAAGTAAAAAAGGAAGGAAAAAAAGTAAAGTAGTGTGAAATGAAATGAAGGGAAAGGAAGAAAGGATTGATGAATGAAATAAAGTGAAGTGAAGTGAAGGTGAAGAAAGCTACTGATTGTTGAGTGAGCTGAGTTGAGTTGAGTGTAGATCGCACATAGACTTATTATTATAGAAAGAAACCGACTGACATTCACTATTGACGATGGCGTTGGTTTCCTTTCGTTTGCCTCTCGTCGCTTCACTCTCTCTCTCGCTCTCTCTCCCTTCTGCTTTCGTCTGCTCTACTCTCTAGTCTGGTCTGGTGAAAAGAAGGGAAAATAAAAGAATGGGAAGCCAAGGGATTTGTTCTCATGGATTTCTTTATAAGAAACTAGAAAGTATTTTTTTTCTCTCTCCCTCTCTCTCTCACTCGTCGTTTTTTACTGGTTTTCCTTCTCGTTCTCACAGTTGAGTCGGCCGTCGTTTTCGTCTTCGTCTTATTTTACTCGGTCGTGAACTGTGCATATGGAAATGGCTATGACTATGGATGTGAAAACGTTATGTTGTATGCACATTGAGTCGGCTATACTATATATAAGTAGTAATAGTGCATAGAGTAACAGTAGTATGTGGTTTGGATTTTTTCTAGGTTTTTACTCTACGTTTTTTTCCTCTTGAGTTTGGTTTGGTTTGACTGTGTCTGTGTTGTAGGTGCCAGATCCTCGATTCCCATTTCTCGGTGTTCATTTTACTCCACGAATGGATGGAAGCGTCTGGCTTGGACCCAATGCCGTTCTGGCTCTGAAAAGAGAAGGCTATTCATGGAGTGATTTTGATATCAAGGATTTCATGGATTCAATCAGATACAGAGGTTTTCAAAAACTTGCTTGCAAATACAGTGTCTTTGGAGCTGGTGAAATCATCCGATCCGCTCTCATCAATCTTCAATTGAAAGAGCTTCGCAAGTACATTCCTCAGATTGGACCTCATGATATTACTCGGTATGATTATCATCATCTAACTTCTTCTTCTATCGCTCTATTTTCGGAGATCTCTCTCTCTCTCTCTCGCCCTCTTTCTCTCGTCTCCTATTCTCCTATTCTTTTTCTCTGTCTCCCTCCCTTTTCTTTTTTTCTTCTATGGTATGGGTAGATTCATTGGTAGTACTTGTGCCGTTGCCGTTAGTAGCAGTAGTAGTGAAATTGCCATGGCTTGGCCCCTTGGCTATGGATGTACCAGCCAACAGCTCAAACTTCCTTCTCAATTACCAACTACACACAAGGATATTTTCTACTTGACTTTTTTCTCTTTTCATCATTTGACAAAATGCATCCATCTTTCCTAACTCTAAACATTTATCATGATCCCTTTTATCAAACTTGTACCTACTAGCTGTAGCAGGGGCTATAGTTGCTGCAGTTACGGCTACCGATTTCGATTTTTATTTCCATGTGTGGTGTGGTGTGAAGTGAAGATGCGTGGGTAGGGTGTGTGTTTCGATGGATGGATGGAGTGGATCGCTGAATGCGATTGCTACGCTAGACTATACTTCATGCTTATATGTGTACGTATTGGGTACATATCATGGCTTTAGCTTTAGTGCTTTTATTCCAGTACTAATGCCACAGTCTTAGCTCTTGGCATTAATTTGTCTTTTTGTGTAAAATACTACGTAGGTAGGAAGCGTATTAGACGAATCTGTCTGTCCTTTTGTGTGGGATATCTCATATTTGTAAAGGTAGCTTTATAGGTATAGGTATGAAGTAATCATTGGAGGTGTCAGAAGTATTTCAATGCATGCGCTTTTTTCAAATGCAAGATGTTCTATGTCGAGGATGCCTGCCTTCTTCATAACGTTATGCATTTACAGATAGAATATTAAGTTTTGCACCGTCAACGACGACATGTGGACGACTTTATTTCAATAGCAGCTAGAATGATATATTTACATTTTATCCAAATAAGGTGTGTGTAAACCTGGGTAGGTGGTATCTGATTTTGCACTCGCTTTTATGAAACTGTTTAGCACATTTCGCTGTCTGAAAAAGATGGATCTATTTGGCATTCTTTAATCGTTTTCAAATTCCTAATTAGGATGATTTATTGTTTTAAAAAAATGTATTTAGAATGTGCTTCCGTTGAAAAAAGAGGCATATAACGCCTTTGGCAATTTAAAGACTTGTTTGGATAGTTCAGGTATTTCAAGGAGTGTGGAAAGGATACTTGCTCACTTTTGCCATTTTCGAAATAGTTGCAGTTAATATTTTTTACGGGTGGTTTTACTCATAAAAAATCGTTTATAAAATTTGTAACAGTTTACATAATCAAATTAAAACTATTTGCGCTGTTCAAAATCATTGAAGCATTCGTTCATACTCCTTTGCAAGGGGCGTAAATGGAAAATTTGCATTTTTTCCAAAATGTAGATTACATTTCTTCCTACCTTCTGCTAGGACAGGTTGAATGTGAAAAACTACCCATGTAGTCTAAAGACATTAGCTTGACCAGGCCATTATTTTAATTAATGACTTTACTATATCCTGACATGTTGAAGGGAATGCTGTCCTACCTAAACTTGACTCCACCATTTGCAATTATTTCTAAATGGACCATTGGTATGTCTCGAGGAATTCATCTCGTCCTTCTTTTATCTCTTTCGTTAGATCTTATCTGAATGGAATCAATATCTTTGATCTCAAGTACCTGTGAGACTCTTCGATCAAAAATCCATACAACTTGTTCCTTTTTTCTCCTTGTTCTTGATCCACTCGCTGTCAATACCAATAAAGGATTCAAGTTGATGAGAAATTCTTGGAGTAATTTAAAAGTTGGTCGTTTGCAAAAATTAGAATTAGCCTTTTAAAGCATTAATTGCTGTTGCAACTGCTACTGTTTCAAATATTAGTATCTCCATCTCTTTATCCTTTGCATTATTAGTCAAATAAATGAATGAAGAAGTACATAGGTGTAGGCATATGATATTGTGATAGGATCTCATTGTCAGTTCTCATCTAAACATCTTTTAAATTCTTCTTCAAGTCGATCGTGGTTTCTTTGCGGAGTAATAATGTAATACAATCCAATCCAGTGCAATTGAATTCAGTACTACGATGTGAAACCGTCGAGGAAAGAAGTTCATCTAGATTCCTAAAATGTTTTCAGTTCGTTAGAAAGTCTAATTACCCATGTATAGGTTGGTCTAGGCCTGTATAGGTAGACCTAGGCCTAGTCCTAGGCATTCCACTTACAATGCATTACATTGCAATGTGCTACAATACAATACAATGCAGTATGTACAATTATAATACCTTATTGATTATTCGATTATTTGAAATTTGAAATAGTTTATATGGTGTAGAGATTTTTTGTGTCCTTGATCTCGGGATCATCACATTACATCAGTTATCCTTTGGATGTGGATGAGAATGCCGATAATGTTATAGAGAAAAAATGATGGAAAATCAGAAAAAAACCGACTAATATGCTAAGCTAAAATGAAATTATCAATTCACTTATGATAGGGATAAACGCCCAGTTTTGTGTAAGTTGTAATCTGTAATTGTAATGATTGTAATGTGATGTAATGTAATGCTTTTATACATATATAATTATATGCAGTCAGTACTTTGAGATCATCCTTACACTATGCATGTATGAAGCTTTTGACGTTGACTTTCAAGTCCAAGTTTCTTCGTCGGCTTCGGCTTCGGCATCGACTTCGACTTCGTCTTGGACGTCGACTTCCACTTCCACCTCGACGTCATCCTTTCCATTATGTAGTAGGGTAAGTAGGGAGAAGGTTAGTTAGCTAGTTAGTAGTTAGTTGTGGAAAGATTTGAAAACTTGTTCTCATATATAGAATTTTTATGCCGTTGTCTCACACGCAATTAAGGCATAGCCATAGCCATGACTTCAGTGTGGAATTCAGTATTCATTTTCAAATTCAGCTTCCTTCATCACAGTAGCATTGGAAATCTTGCTACAATTCGGCATTTAGACTTTTAACCGGAATGACGGGGGTGGAAGTGGAAGTTTAAAGGAAATTTGATTTTGTTTTTATTTAAATTTACAATTTACGGTATGATCAGAATTTAAGAGGAACTGAAGATGTAGACCTACTACTTTATTATCTTTAAATCTACAGACATTGTGAGGACCGTGGAATGGAAGGGCAGTGTTCAGCTCCAGATTCATAGTTTAGGTAGGTAGGTAGTTCAGACCCGGCGAGGCCAGACTGTGTCTGTTACGATATTAATTATCGAGATACACGTGATATTTGTTCTTGTTGGTGATTTTTACGAAGAAAAATAAAAAGAATCAAATACTAAGATGGATAGGCCGTAGACGTAGATGTTGATAGTTCAAGTTGGTGAGTGTAATTACCTCTGTAGTTGAATTCGACTGGGTACTATGCATACATAGGTATACGAATGGTATACATGCATGCAAACTGTAAATGGTAAATTGGATTGAATGTAAGATAGGATCATGAATTAAAAAATGAAATTAAAAATGAAATTTCTCAACCATAAATAATAAGCAAGTGTGTAGAGACATTGGAGAGTTGGGGAAAGAGCATGGTTGGGGGTTGGTTGCTGGTTTCTGTTTCTTTTCCTTCATATTCCGTCCGTGGAAGGTTCAGGAGGAAGACGAAGGCATGGAATAAAATAAAGAATCAAAGTCAAGGTCTATCTCCAACGTGGATGTATAGGAGGCGCAGTAGTGCTTGTCTGTAGCCTGGCTTGGTCCTGGTCCTAGTCCTGGTAAACATGATGGGATTAGTAGGTATTTTCATCATTTTGTAAGTGTTGCTTTTTCTTCACGTAGGTATACTTACCGCTTACCACTTACTTGTGTGTGTTTGCTTTGTTCCCCTTCACTGACATACCTACTTGGAGGGGAACTTTCATCCATTTTGGTATTTCGGCTGGTTCTGCTTCTGACGCGGAACAGAGCCTTCTTTGTCTTGTTTTTCTTCTTCTTTGGTTTTTGTTTTTGTGGCTCCTTCTCAAATATCGTGGGTTCAGTCGAGAATCTTGTATTAGTAATTACAAATTTTACAGTCAGGAAGCTGGAGTGGATTAGATGTTTCAATGTGAGATATCCCTCGATGTTTGAAAGACTATTGGGTGTAAATAGAGCTTTTGTAAAAATTGAATGTTTTGGGAACTCACAATTAAGTAAAACATTTTTTGGCTTATTATTGTAAACGAAATTCAGCTGCAGGGAGTGTGAGTGAAATACTTTATAGGCACTCACAATCAGTGTGTTGTTCCCTTGATTTTACTGCATACAAAATGGTGGCTTCAGTAAAGGGAACCTATTCTGTGGCTAAAATACGTTGACGACACGAGCTGGAGACAGAGACGCTTTCATTAGCTTATTTGTACTTCAAACAAGTTGTAGTGAGACCGTAAGGTGACTGATAACACTCATTTTATATTGTTAAGTAAATTATTCTGATAGGTATGTAGATAGACTGGAATCTTTATAGTTGTTGAAATTTCATTGAAGCTTAAGAAAGTGTGCTTGGAAACCTTACGATATTTGTATCTGGGATGTTTTGCATCTTCAAAGACGTTACTTACACTGTAAAAACTGGTGCATAGTGAGCGCCAAGCACCCACTCGTATTTAATATAATTATGAACGCAGTAAGGATGCATTCCAAGGCCACCTGAAGTGCACCGAAACTTAAAAGGACATCTAAGACGAATCGAAAGTGCATCTCCCAGTCCAAGAAGCGTTTAAATGCGTCTGTGATGTACTTAAGATGCATCCTATGTTCGTTCGTAATTATAATAAATACGTGTAGGTTTTGGCGCTTTAAGTGCATTTTTCTGTTTTAAGATTGTTTGTTTTTTACAGTGTAGGTATGCATATGAGTGATTGTTTGCTTTAAGATTGTGAGAAGACTTTGGTCAAGCAACGCAGACGATTTCATGAGTTTTATGTATAATTTAGTTTCTAATCTCGTATCTTTTCTATCGAAATCTCGACTTCAAAGTTAAAATCCCATGTCTGCTAGTATGTCCTGTAGGCTGTGCATTGCTGATGCTAATGATGTGTCTGTCAGATAGTCAGATCTGAAAGTGTGTATGTGTGTATGTGTGTGTTTGTGCTTGTATGTGTCTAGGGTGATGGTCATGATTGTGTGTAAACATCGTTTCACATCTTCAACAGACCACAACTAATAACTTGAACTTGGAACAAGAACAACAACTTCTAACTACTAGCCAAGTGAGACGAACACCTGAGAAGAACATAAAAATAGGATGTGATATAATTAGATTTTCTATATTGACCGTGAAACTATTTTCATAATTCATGATCAATATCAAATTTAGATGCGTAATTAATTCTTATGCTCAAGTGTCTACAATAGCATTTCTTAAAGCCAACAAGGATTTTCTGAATCATGAATTAATTATAATATTGTTTTCACTTCACGGATGTTGATGTTCTGCATCGCATGCGTATCCTAGTAGGTAGGTTGGTACATTCAAAGTCTTGTGTAGTTGCTTTTCAATACTGATTACAATCAAGAAACAAATATTTGCATTGTGGTCAATTTTTTGCGGTGTAGGTTTGGCTATTACTAATTTTCTTGCAGTTTCTCAGTTACACTGATACTTTTTTTGCATTCCAACCATTAAAGTTGGATCACTGATTGATGACTAATGTTCAAAGCAGGCGGTGATTAATATTAATCGTAATCAATAAAATTGAATGTAGAAATTGTACTTGTGAATTTCTTAGTCTTCTTTACATTTCTTTTTTGCTTTCCTAAAATTGACATTTAAGAAAATTTATAATTCTAAAATTAGGAAGTTTCAATAATCAAACGTCAAAATTGCATTTTGGGATTGCACTGAAAATTTTAAAATAAAATTAATAATTAAAACTTTCCAACAATTATTTTCGAGAAAGTCATTAGGGGATACTAGTCCTTCTAAAATGGACGTTGAAGCAAAAATTACCTAGACGCCCGACAGAGCTCACTTTGCACTCAGTGCACTCAAATAATCTAAAAATGTTGCTATAGCGGTATACGGCGAAAATCTCAAATAGTTATACATATTAGCAATGAGAGCTCTGAAATTAAAGTGAGATCCTTGGGGTGTATGACAATTATTTCTAGAAATGACGCAATGAAAATGAAACGCATTCACCTGCAATATTCCTATGGAATGTAAATTTTTTCGATGTTAATTTTCTCCGTGGAACCTTTTAGAAAACGCTTTTCATTTTCTTTTAGTTTGCTCGAATTGAAATCAGCGTTGCATCGTTTTGGAATGGAATTTCTTAATAACAAATAAATGAAGGCCTTGTCTCTAGGATTTTTCGACTCAACATTAGATAGTCGGATTTGAGTACGTGTGTATTTGATTGTTCGTGTTAGCATTAGTACCTACCTGTGAGGACTAGGAAAGACTAATGGTAAGGAAGGAGAAGAAGTTGACCATTAATTATGAAATGAATGCTTTTAAATTCGTTGCATGCGGATAACTATGTACAAGTACAGATATAGATAGGTAGGTAGCCATAATTATATATGCACCTATTCGTATGTGCTTAAATGGATGACTGAGTGTGTGTACGAGTTATTCTTTTTGTTAAACAACTTTTTGGTCATTGGTTAATGGGTCGACTTTGAGACTTTGAGGCTTGGAAACTTCGACTTCGTCTTGTTCTTGATCTTGGTCTGGTCTGTTGGACTTTTAGATGCTCACGTTGGTGTTAGTGTTGGTTTTGTGTATGTATTTGGTTTGTCTGGTTCTGGTTCTTAGCTTCTCGGTTATATGATTCCCTTTTTCCTTTTCCTCTTTATTTTCTTGCTTTGCTTTGCCTTGCTTTGCTTTGGTTATGTGGTTGGTGGGTTGTTTGGATATCTGGTTGGTTGGTTGGTGCTGGTGTTGGTGTGTGAAATAATTACTCATGTTGATATATTTATTGGAATTGTGTATAAGACGACTGTCTAGGATCAATTTGATTTATCTATGAACAAATGTAAGAGAATGAAGGTGGTTTTTCCAGTGGGCCAGCTGGAGTACGAGCACAAGCAATGGACAATGAGGGAAATCTGATCGAAGATTTTGTCTTTGACTCTGGCTCTGGGCCACTCTCATCCCGGATTCTTCATGTACGGAACGCCCCGTCACCTGGTGCAACCTCTTCCTTGGCCATCGCTCAGATGATTGTCGACAAAATCCAGAAACAATTTCATTTGTGATCCCAAACATGCAAACTCACATTCGTCCATCCTTGAGTGGTACATACTACACTTGCCACCTCCACTTCCACATGTGGACGTGGACTATGTGGTGTGGATAGCTCTTCACGTCTGATGTCTGGTCTGGTGTGGTGGACTCCAATCATCACACAAAATTTCATGGTTTTTCTTCTTTTCATCTATAGACAATACATTACATTACAATATTCAATTCCACAGACAACATACATAATGTCAATAGTTTATATATATGTACCTGCCGTCTAATATCTAATACCTAGTATCGTAGCTATGTACAGCTGGCATGATACTTGTACATGCTTCAAGAAATGCTCTACTGTGCCTTGAACAGTAATCATTTTGCATTTGTTTTAATTTCCAATTTTTCCAATTAGGTGTACCTATGCAATTTACATACTGCATAATATTAATTTAAAACAAAAACTACAGCCCCCTAACTCAGTTCTGCCACCGCCAGCCTATCAGTCTACTCTTTTACTTACTATGCAGTACGGATGTGCGGATGTGTTGTTGTTCAAATTCAATATATTTTTTGATGAGCAAAATATTAATTCAAATTCAATATCCTCAGCTATCGTATATTATATCAAAGACTTATACGGAGTTGTTTTGTTACGTAGTCGTTACAGTACATAGGTAGGTACATAAATTCATAATTGTGATACCTTATAAAAATGTGAATGGTGCTGTTGTAGACATAGATAATATATGTAGGTAAGCCTACCTACCTGCGGTTCTGCAATCTGCCAGCAGTACTGAGATCAGGTTCATTCAAATTATGACATGTGTACTTGACACGTGCTATTGTGCTATCAGTATGTATCGGAGCAGCTACGCTATCGATGTCGACTAGCGATATCGATATCGATGACTATTGAATCTCTGATCGCAGGTTAGGACGAAGAGGCAAGACAATTATTACACATGTTCAGTGTTCAGGCAAGACAAGTACCTTCAATTTTCATTTACGATTTCCATTTCCTTTTCCTCCATTCGATTCATTTAATTCATTAGTATACATAATAATTATTGTAATCAAAGCGATGACTATCAACGAGCTATTGGACCATTGCTTCCATGTACTCATTTTTTCAGATTAAACCATCCACATTTAAGTCGAGTCGATAAGTCAGTCATTATATTTTATTTTATCTTACATTTACCCTCAAGTCAATGTCAAGTGAGTTAATGCGAAAAACTTACGTCTACATACGACTTATCGATATCGACTTAATACATACATAATATAGACCCATATATAGATATAAAATTACATCACGCGAATATTTCTTGTGCTACTAATTTCCCTTAAATGTCCAACTGTGATGCAAAAAAACCAAATATTTATTGGGAAAACAGGGTGTCGTTTTTACATTTTTAGAATTTCAGGAAATTGTTGCTTATATTTGTGTAAATCCGGGAAAAAAACAAACAGTCGTGTCAACTTTACCTAAAAGCCAATATGATATTCAATACAATCAAATAGATTTTGTCTACCTGCTCGGAGGCGCAGAACCTTTACATGTAACTTTTATTTTCTGTATTTATATATATAATTATATTGCATTTTTAACTAGTTAGTATGATGTAACGTTAGTAGATGATTATTTGGAAGTCTTATTTTCTTTATGGTTCACCTGCCTTTACTTTAGTTACTTGAGTAAATTACACCACAATTCCTTCTAGGTTTTGTCACACAATCGTAACTCGTAACGTTTCTATTCTAAACTTCCTCATTCAACAGAAAACATTATGTTGAGTTGATTTACAAAATTGCGGTTCGGGTTAACCAGTTTATTTTTACATTATTTATGTTTTGTTGGTATTGGTACACTTTCATTTTTTGATATCCTGTGGTTGAGTTTTGGTCATACTATTTTGCCACGTTTGCAGCATGCATTGACACTGATTAAATAGTTTTATTACGAAATTACATTTAGTATTGATTTTAAATGTCCACTTACCCATATGATTAAGTAGGGGGATGACACATATTTATATACCTCTATTCTTCTTTCATCCCTAGTAATATTTTCCGAACTTATAATCCTTCGTATGATTATATACAAATACCTATCTCTGTGCGTAGAAGTTTGCGCTTATACTGCGGTGGTGACTGAACTATATTTGTGTATTTATGGACTACATTGGTACACACAAAGTCTATGTCGCAATGTGCTTCAAAGGTAAATTATCGAAATTTGCCCGCCAGCTAATGTTTTTAAAGGGGCAGCCAGAGCAGAATCAAAATTCAAAGGGAATTGAAAACTAGAGTACCTATATTTATTTTGTCTGGGGCTATGAAGTTGAATTTAGATTATGATTATGCGATATTATATGATAACGACTGCGACGATGCGATGTGGTGTGATGTGGTTTGCCACATAGTCGAACTTTGGGTGTTGGTTGACTGGTGTTGGTGTTAGATTGTTTTGACAAGGTATTTCACAATTTCCAAATCCCAAACGAGGAGGATAAAGAATAGTGTGGAGAGCAGTAGACGGTCCGACACCAACAGTCAAATCGTATTTTATTATAGAATATTATCCTCGTAAAAGTCAGGGATTATTTGGACACTGTGCGAACGCATCTGGTCTCGTTGCTTGTGTACCTAGGTTTGTTGAATACGGAGTTTTTACTCGTGCTCATAAAATGTTTGAAACATGTTTTTGTCGTGATCTTTTTGAGAACGTTTTGTCCTTTTGCATATTTTTGAATGCACTATTCATTGAATCTATTTTCTTGAATCATCGTCTGGAAAGTCTCTGTCCGGAAGAACAAGGAATCTTTTACTATCCGTGAAATAACCTTTTTTACTGCATGCCTTTAAAAGCAGTTTTCTCAGCCTGTACAGTTTTTTCAAAATTTATTTTTCCCTTTATGGCAATAATTTTGAACAATCGCAGTTTCGATTGCATAAATGCGGTTTTTGATAAATCAGTTTGCTTTTGAAATCACATTAGTGACTTTTTATTTATGTCTGAGAAAATTTTCAAACATGCAAATTTTATCTTTGGATTCTTCGTAACCTACATTATTTTGAAAATGTCATTTTGTCCGTAAGAAATATTTTTGAGAAGTTGTGGCTATTATTTGTCCGTTTTATATGTACTCCTCGCATTTTTGAATGTTATGAATGTCTTCCTTATTGAACGGTTGAAAGGTTATGCCTACATTTTTTGGCGCCACGAGAAGCGTTGGTATAAAAAAGGCATTACACCCAAGACAAGGTAACATTGTGTATGAACGAACCTCCGTAGGTTTTTAATTTTGATTTTGAACGTCCAAAGGATGGATGTAACGTTAGCTTAGGTAAGCTTTAGCTCTAGCATCTACCTTGACTTTGCGCTTCTCCATCCTCATCGCCATCGTTAGCTGGTTGGTTTGTTGGTGGGTTGAGAAAAGAATAATTGTAAGAAAATAATCAATATGTAGAGCAGATTATTAAGGAGATAGGGGAGAGGACGGGAGACGTGAAGTAAAGTAAACTAAAGTAATAATAGGATAGATGTTAATGTTCATGTTCGAATTACTGTTGTAAGTTAGTCTTCCGTTCGTTCCCTAGTCCAGGGTACATATTTGCCTACGCATGAGTTTTACAACAACTACCCGTATAGTAATATAGCGATACACACGTTATTAGACTATGTATCTGGTTGATTGTTGATTTCTGTGTAAATGTCCATACTGGATCATTTCATGACGATCATGATGATGATGATGATGATGATGATGATGATGATGGAGGCTAACTCTTGCACTAACTCTAGCTTTCCTCAGTCTTGAGTCCACAGTCCTGCATTCTACAGATAGTTAGATGGATGGGTACAGATTATATAGAATTGCCCGAGCCACAGCCGGATACTCAGCTGAGCTTAGAGCCAGGACTCAGATACTTAATACTTAGTTGGTCTGCATAATCTTAATTCTTGCTAATAATAAGTAGGGAGTCGTAAAAGTGTAAGGGAATGAGCACGATGCGATGCGATGTGATACGATGCGATACGATACGATGGTAGTTGATGGTTGGGAGCTGGCTAAAATGGTAATCCTTTCATGAATAATCACACTCACGCACACTGCTCACTCACTAACTCGCTTTTACTCGCTTACTCCAACTTGGTCTTGGACGAAACCAAATCCAAATCCAAAACCAACTTGGAAACTTCGAACATGAAAAGCGAACAAGAACAACTAATAAGACCAGCCAGCAGTAGAGCCAAAGTAATAGCAAAAGCAAAAGCTCCTCATCATATCTCGACAACACCAGTTACTGTTTCTGTTTCGACTTTAGTTACGAGATAGATACGGAGATACAATCGGTAGCTATATTTATAAAAGAGTGTATTTATATCTACTGTGCACACTACTAGGAAGGTTAGGTAGACAGGTTTAGACTCTTACTTGGTTTGGTTTGGCTTGGCTTGACTTGCCTAGACTTGGTCGGGTCTGTTGTTTTTGTTGGGCTTTTCTAAGCCGAAGCGGAATTGCCCAGTGGAAGTACTGTTGGAAGAGAATGGAGAATCTCTCGTATCATATTCCACAGTGCTTTGGATTTAGATTGGAAGTCGTGCGGGTGATGGGTACTTTATGTCTACATAAATTCTAAATTGTTACTACGTACCTACTTAGAAGCCATCGCCATAGACATCCACATCCACATCGAGCTGTTTGGCTATTGTGTTATGTTATTATTGTGTAGCTTCCATGCCTCCCTACCTATGTATATATGTACGGTGAAGGCGGCCCTGTTCTCAGTCTTCTCTTGTCTCTTATTCTCTTTCACTCTTTCTGTTCTCTTCTCCTCTGTCCGCACAGACACAGGCCACAGGGAAGGGAGAATAAAAGATACCACCACCATATAGTAGGGCATAGTAGGGCATGGCATGGTATGGTTTCGTAATCTCCGTATGGTATCGTCCACAAGAGTGAAGACCAAGACCGTACCACATGACACCGCTCCATGCTACATCATACCATATCATACCATACCATACCATACCATAACCATCTAGTCCGTCAGTCCACAGATAATCTAATGTAAGTTGCTAGTGCTCAGTTGGAAGATGAGATGAGGATAGAGTCGAGTCGAGTGAGTCGATTCGATGTGGACGTGGACTTGGAGATGGAGGCGAGTCCTTTATTGCGATATCGATATTGTTATCGATATTATTAGGCTTTACATGAGATTGAATGAAAACCGGGCTGCTTCATTTCATTCCATACGATTCCATTCCATTCCATTCTATCTATCCAGTCGACGGCAACTGCAGCACCAAAGTATAGGCAATGTAGAGCGCTCAACGTTGAGCTTCCCATGTAGCCGGAGAGATAGTAGAGTTGTTGTCTTTCCTAAACGTATTCGTATTCGGTTAAAGAGAATCGAGGTGATAGTCTGCATGCCCTAGTGTATAAAATATACTGTGGTTCTTGTGCTAGCCCTGGCTCTGGTTCTGGTCCTGGGTAGATGGTAATATTATATTAGATTTGAAATTGCTCTTGGTGTTCCTGTTACTGTTGCAAATGTTGTGGCGAGCAGAGAGCACATAGATACCTACCTATCCTTCGTATCTTTCTACATATCTGTCTACCTACGTACCTACTTTGTTTTTCTTTTCTCTTTAGCTGGATGTGATGTGGATGTGGATAATAGGAGCGATAGTGATAGTGATGGTGAAGATGATGGGCTTTAGTTTAGTGGCAACGAGTGGAAATGAATTATTCTCTGGTCGTCGTTGGCTTCGTCTTCGTCCTCATTGCAAGCCAGGATGCCATGCTATGCCATGCCATGCCGTGCTATGCCATGTCATGGTATGATTTTGGTCTTAGTCTTGACTTGTCCTTACAATAACAAGAGGATGTATACAACGCATAGGTTGGTATTGGTATGTATGTATGAACAGATATGATTAGAGTCCAGACAAACATACCTCAACACTTTTAACTATACCATCTGTAATATCGTAATCGCTGAATGCGTACATGTACTGGACATAATTATAGGTATACCTACCTCCTTGCTGTAGATTGGATCTGGATCGGGATTTTGGAACAGGGATCGAATAGTATCTTGGTTCTAGTTCTGGTTCTGGTGCACCTTACATATTTTGATGTGACGACGACTCCGGCGATGACCGTCCGTTCAATTTCAGTTTCAATGGAAATACTACATGAATTTTTATGGGAGAATTTTTATATGGAAAATCATAAAATGTATCGTATATCGTTTCGCTTCTTTATTCCATGGAACAACGAAACGATCGAATCGGCAATCGACGTCGTCCAAGACCAACGTTGGTACATACTTGAGCTCTTGCGGTCGTATTCCTATTCGTATTTTCTTATTCTCGTTCTCGTGTATTGCAGTTTATTGCAGTGTCTGTATGAGGCGATTCCTGCAGTAGGTATTCCACACATGACAAACTTATAAACTTTTCTAATAGGGATACTCAATACTGATGGTGCGATCGCGATGATGGTGATAGTGTCTCTGTGTGACTGGTATAGCAAGTTATCCCTAGTATGTAGTTGGCTTAAGCCATAGTGAGTGTTCTGGAGGAGTGCGATTGATATTGCTGGTGCTAGTGCCATTACTATTGCCATTGCTGTTGCCATTATGAATGGTCTGGTATGGTTTGGTAGTGGAGTGGAGTATGGTAATATGTAAACTAGTGTAGGTAAGTAAATTATGGTTGAGTTATGTGGAAATGAAGACGAGTAATAAGACAGGCGCATCCTTTACATTCAATGGAACAACCACACCTTGATTCTCTTCCTTAATCCCCTCTTCATCCTTTCCTTCGTCCATCTCTAGTTTCGTACTGGATCTCTATTCTCTAGATTGTGATTTTCATCCCATATTATATATATATTCCTTGTTACAATGCGATAATACAGATATTGTATATGTAGCATTGCATTTGATATACATATATCGGACTTGTGGCAAGTGCCGTGTGCAGGTTATAATATGCTCTTCCTTGGTCTTGATCTTCTTGTTGTTCTTCTTCTATCTATCTTTATTGTATCTATGTAGATTTGACTACACTCAACCTTTAAGACTTACTATGGAATACCTACGCCTGTAGATTTGTATCATCATTAAATCATCAATAGTATGGTCTTGCGTAATTCTTGTATCCTTATACATTGAAAATAATTCACTCTGTCCATTCCTGTTTTCTTTCTCCTCTCCCTTTACAATCACAATCGCAGTCACAGTCTTGCGATTCATTCTTTTCTTACTATTCTCATTCTGATTATCATCATTGTTATCAGTCCTTTTTTTCCTTTTATTTCACTTTCTTGATCCACCAACTCCAGTCAGCTTTCAGTTCCTGGTTATTTACCAATGTTTTCCGAGCTGCACAAAATCATTTGAATGGAACGTAATGGAATTAAATTCAATTCAATTGAATGTGATGGAATTGCAAGTAAGGCTCGTATGTAAAAGAATGAGCGAAATCTAAAGCTGTAGTCATAACATGTAACTGAGGACAGGTAAAAGATGATTATGAAGAAATAGAAGATGTGGATAAGAACGAGGATATGGGGATGAAGACGAAGACGAAGTGAGGGATGAGGATGAAGAAGGGTAGATGATAAGAGTGTGATAGTGAGAAGGGAGATGAAGGAGGAAAGAAGGAAAGGTTGGGGATATTATTTGAAGGAAATTGGGTTTTGGAATTTGGAATTATTTGGAAATTTATTTATTTGACCCTGAGAGTGTGCACAATTGGCATTTATCTAGATGAAATGGTGTGAAAGGTCCCGGGGCCAGGGGTATTTCTAAAAAACTAATCGTCATCGTAAATATTAATGGCCATCATTTTTCACCGCCCATTCAAATACACCTCGGACTATATCAAAGAGGATTCAATAGTCAAAGAGGAGTGAGTGAGTGTGCTCAGTAAATGCACCAGCACCATCACCAGGACCAGTACCAGTACCAGTTACTCACCTCGCATAAGGATGACCAGATATCCTTAGACACACTACACTATATATAATTATGTATACACCTCCTAGTTAGTTAGGTAGGTAAGTTAGGTTAAGTGCCTAATATATACCTACATAATGTAATCAGCTTGTATTCACTATTCTTTTCTCTTCTCGACTTTGAACAACAAGAACAAGCAACGAGAACGAGGAGTTGGACTTGGACACAAAAGACTTGCGCTCAGTCACTACATGCATAGGCATTTATCAAGTATGCAGTGTAAGTAAAATTCGACTTTGAATTTGTCTGCACTGCACTGCATTGCATTGCATATTGCATTGCGTTGTACGGTATACACACTGGTTTTGGTACTGGTACTGGTACTGGTACTGGTCACGGTCAATTCAAATTCAAATCTAAAGAGCAAAGTACAGGAAAAGAGCCTAGCAGTCTACAGTGTTAAGAGTACATCGTAGATATAAATATAAATTATTTTATTTCAATTTCTCATGGCTCAGAATACAGATTCAGAGAGAGAGAGAGAAAGAGATTATATTGCAGTAGAATTTCACTTATCACTGGCATTGCCATTGATAGTGTTATTACACCAAGAGCAAGACCAGCAGAAATACTAATATACCTTTCTCAAAATCCCGGTTCAAAGGTTACGTATATGCCTATATTGATATTCTACCAAACGCGTATTAGTTTTGCCTATAATACACATAGGTGCACACACTTGCCTTTTATGTTCTGAAATGATTCGGATTCTGAATCTGAAATAACTATTGGATGCCTTGCGTTGTTCTGTGCTCGATAATATGAAATGTGGAACGGGGAGAAGGCAACGACAGTAAGTAATGCAAGCGCTATACATAGTGTAAGTTAAGGCAAGGCAATGAAGAGGAAGACGAATTAGTAGTATGAGCGCTGCTAGGTATATATATGTAAAGGTGCATTCGGTGTGTCAATACACAGAGGGGTAGGCCGTAGGTAGACATGTACTTACTATACATATATGATGATGGCATGACGATGATATGGCGATGGTGGTGAACTACATGGGGATGAGTTTTGCTCACGCAGGAAAAAATGAATTCTCTAGGGATCACGATAACGATAAGGAACAAAGCCATGCCATGCCATATTACACTATGCTCTAATATGTAAAATTGTAAAATAAGCAAAAGCAATCGTACATAGGAGGAAGAGTGAGGGAACGTACAAACACAAGCAGATGGAGATGGAGGTACATAGGTACATAAGAGAATATTAATGTATCCAGAATACTTTGTATGTGTGTGTCTACTGTGGACGGTACTTCTTTAACCGAATAGCAATAATAGTTTTATGTAGATAGAAGATTGTAGATTGTGATGATCCACACACACAAACACACCCTAGGTCGAGAAAGACGGAGAAGGAGAGAGAGAATTCCACATTGAAATTCGTTAGCTTTAGCTTAGGCTGTGGCTTTGACGTTGGATTTGGATCTGATATGTATGTAGAATTCGAGAGAAGCATGGAACATACCCGGATGGGGGTTTTTCATTTAGTGTGGAAATAAATGTGATTTGATTCGGTCATCTTTATCGTCATCGCCATGCCATGCCATTACGTCGTCAAAGTTATAAATCTGCTTCAATGTGTGTATGCACGTAATGCGAATATGAATACGAATGCAAATGTGAGTAATGGCTAAACTGTACTTGAGAACTGAGGAGAACTTGCTTAGTCTCATGCTTATTAGCGTACAAGTATATTGCGTTGAGGATGGAAAATCGAGTCTCGAGCACTTTACACTTTCAAAGTACTTTCAAAGTAAATATGCGTAAAAAAGTAAAAAAAAAAATAATGCTATGTAATATGCACTGTAGGTTGAGATGCTATTAGCTTTGTATGTATTATAGACGATAGCGTACGATACGATACGAGGCTGACGCTGACTGTGAGTGTGAGCAGATGTTGGTCTGATGTCAGCCACAATAAGTGGAAATGCAGACAGAGAGCACAGGAGTAGAGTACACAGGTAGAGGAGCCGAGGTAGTGTAAATCTAAGGTAAGGTAATGTAAGGTAAGGTTGTGTTGTGTTGTGAGTTGTAGCGTAAACGGGAATGTAAGGCAGAGGAAAGAAGGAGAAGTCAGTGCAGTGTGAGCGTAAGGTATGACGAGAGGATGAGGATTTTGTGGGTTCGTTCTTTAATAATTTACGAGGATTAAGAGGTTGATATTGTGGATAGTTGGATAGCGAATGTGGATGTGGAATAACGTGGATGTTAGTGTTAGTGCTGGTATTTTACGGAGCTGTAGACTGTAAGTGTAAAGTAGTGTAAAAGTCGTCTGCATATATACTTGGCGCTAGCCTGGCCTGGCTAGTGACTAGGACGGTGACTGTAGGTGGATGTCTATACCTATACTTGAGCATGTTTATTGCATCTATGCCTATATGGATAGATGAGATGTCTATACACATGGTGATGGTCGGTGTGTCGGTGTGAGTAGATACTTAGGATTAGATTGTAGGTAGGGAGAAGAGGGTGAGGAGAAATGGAAAGAAACCTTATAAGGTGGCTTTGACTTGGCTCTGGCTCTGACTGTGGTTCTAGCTATGGATCTACTTGCTGTGGTTTCGTTCGATATTCCCGTCTGCTCAGAGTTGAGTTAGAAAGACCGGTGATGTGGTATTGGTTGCGTCAAGACTGAAGTTTCAGATACTTGAGCATTTCAGAATCTCCGTATGGAATGGAATGGAGCATAGAGCTTGAAGCACTCGACAGACTTCGGTTTTTCAATTTTAGTGTGAAGGAATAAAGTTTTGGAATCGAGAATTTGGAAATGATAAAGTGGGAATGTTAGGTGAAGGTGAAATGTGTAAACCTTTCTTTCTTCCTCAGTTCTGGAGTTCTTGGTCTGCCTGCCTTTAGACTGAAGGATTGAACGAGGTGTTGTTGTTTCTAATTCGTAGTCAGTCGTTCAAGTTGTTGTCGACTTGTCGATGGTTTCCTTTCGTTTGGTTTGGTTTGGTTTGGCTGTTGATTTGAATAATTTCACGCATCTCCTCCTCCACCGTAGGTGTGTATGTAATGTAGGGACCGTGTACCGTGTGTGTGCAAGCGAGAACACAGGCTTTATGGTTTACTTCATAACTTTATGACTATTACTTACTTGATGCTTTTACTCAATACTTTATGCTCAGTCAGTCCTGGACACTGACACTAAAGTAAATTGTAAAGTAATAAGTCTCATTCATTTTTATTATGGTTCTTCGAGGCTTGGCTCTTGTATTCTTTGGTCATCCAGTCTTCCTGGTATTCTCTTCGTAGTGACTTTGATTTTGATTCAACTCAACTGCACTGTAACTATGTAGACGGGTATACATAGGAAAGCCAAAGCCAGGCATCTGTCTGCTCCCTTGTTTAATGTTGTGCTCAAGTCCAAATCCAAGTCCAAGTGGAATGGTTAGAATGACGGTAGGCAAGGAGGCAGGCAGGGAGAATGTAGATTGCTTTGTACATAGTAGAGTGTGTGGTAGAGGCAGCAGACACTGCAGACAGAGAGACAAGGGAAGATGGAAGAGCTACGACTTGGAGTCCTAGGAGATAGGTAGGGAAGATACAAAATAGAAACTGGTTAACATGAGAGAACACCGAGTACACCGTGTAAGTCATCAAGGCACGAGAGAGAAGTAGAGAAGAAAAACCGGATTGACCAAATCAGCCAAACCAAACCAAAGTAAAGGAAGGAAGGCAATACATGGCATGGCAAGGCAAGGCAAGCGAAGCAAAGCAAAGCCAAACGTGATATACATAGGAAGGTAAAATAGCATGATCTGTAGGTAAGACAAGGGAAGACAAGACAAGAAAGAGAAACAGGTAACTATAAGCGAGAGTGAGTGGAATCTAATGCAATGCAACTCCAGCGTTGGACAGAAAGGAACAGGCTAGACCGAGACTTGTTGCAGTTGTCTTGTCTTGTACTTGTAATTAAGCCTTACCTAAGTCAGCCAAACAATTATGGTCAAGGATACACAAGCGTACACACCATGCAAGACAGACAGAGATAGCTCACTTCTCACTTGTCTCCCATGCACTATGTACATATGCCGGCCGTACACGCATCTCTCTCTCCGTATATTCTCCATACATCTACATTTCTTGCAAGATCGCAGTCAAAGTCAGAGTCAAGAATTACGTAGTCAAGTAACTCGAGGAATTCAGGGTGTTGGTATTTCCTTTCCTATAACATCATTCTTGATGGTAGTTTCCTTTCCTTTTTCAATTTCTATCAAATATATCGAATGGACGCTACTCTTTAGCATTATTCCTGGTCCTGGTTCTGGTTCTTCTTCCTCTACTGCTTCATCTAGCATAGCACGAGGACTTGAGATGGGAATTAATCATCAACTTCATCCAAGGGTCAGTATAGAATGCCAGTAAAATATTTCGATTTGAATTTGTGAAACAAAGGAAGCAAGAAGAATCCATTAGAAGTACAGTTCTTTTTTCTATTTTCTATTTACCCAGGTAAACAAGTTTGAATGGGATAGCATGCAATGGAATGGGATGAGACGAAATGAATGAATCGTTAGGAATGATTCGAAACTCGGTGCTTGAGAAATTTTCCAGTTACAAATTTCATCCCGTTGGTTTAGTTTTGGTTTCGTTTCGTTTCGTTGAGCCTGGCCTGCTCTGGTCTACTGTGGTCTGGTCTTGTCTAGCCTAGCCTGGTCTGGTCTGGTCTGACTCAGCGTTGTGAAGGTATTAAAGAATCCATGGAGCTACCCTGTGCGTGTGAGCTAGAATAGAATTGAATTTTTGGAAGCCAGCGTAGATGAAGCCTAGGAAGGTAGGTAGATGTAGAATGATGTATGCTCTTAGGTACTTATCGTTAGTACTTACCTACCTAGGTGAGGTAGGCAGTAGAGACGAGACTTGTTTGTAGTTTGTAGGGTACGAGGATACTTTGTGTGAATAGTGAAACGTGAATAGTTTATACGGGAAAAGGGGGAGAGGATAGCTTGGAAAAAAATGTCGAGGAACCAAGTTGAAAATATGTTGATAGCCTTAAGGAGGAAATAAATTAGCGGGAGCAATGTTAGAATGGGGGAGGGTTACTTCTATTCCATTCCATTGCATTAAGTTTTACTCTACCTTACATTGCATAGTTTGTTAAAGCCCGAGCTAGAACCAGAGCCATGACAAGGACCAGAGCATGCAGAGCTACATTTGGGTTTTCGAGATGAAGATGGATGGACGAGAAGAGAAAGAAAGAGGGTCGGTGAAGGGAAGTCTTGGAAGACAGTGAGAGTCAGTGGGGAGGAAATTGGGATAAGAGGAAGGGAGAGTGAGTGAGGAGGGGAGGGGAGTATGGGGGAGGGTTGATAGGTGAGAATGCGGGTCTTTAGTCTTCACGTATCTTCTCCTATGTACGTACTCCCTCCCTACTACTTACAATAAATAATTTATCTTAACCACAACTAAGTATTTCACTATTTCCATGTACTATTTCTAGGTATTTCCATCTCCATTTACCTATTCTATATTTATTTCCGAGATGCGGGTTCGTAGTCGTAGTCATCTTCTCTTTCTTATTCTTCTTCTTACTACGCACTACGTAACTTGTCTCGTTTTATCTTCTCTCCCTTCTTGTCCTCTCACTCCTCACCCTAACAGTCTACACTCTACGTTTTATATAATCTCGTTTTTATACTCATTTTTATGTTGTCAGATGCTCTTTGATTACTTGAATTAAACAAAGCGAGTGTGAGCAATGGGATTGAGCTAAGCAAACAGAAATTCATACATGTACGTAGATGCATTTGATCCTTCCTTTATCACTTATTTTTTAAAAGATTCTCTCTAGACCACCATGACAATGTCTCTCTTGTACAGTATCTGTCCGATCCTGTTATATTATGTGAATATAATATTACCTTGTATCTTGATCCTCATCTTGAGTAATTATGATTGATACATGTGTACCTATGAGTACAACTGGAAAAAGGTATGTAAATGGTAGAAAAAGTAGGAAAATGAGGTAAGTGCAGGAAAATGGAATTAAGAAGCGGAGACGCTGACTGACGATGAGACAAGAGAGAAAATGAGGGAGGCAGGTTAACTGACTTTTGTTGTCCTTGTTATGGCTGTACAATTTGTCCACCGACAAAAGCAGGTATAAATGCTCCTCATCATTTTTTGAGAATTGAGACGAATTTGACTCTGCTACTGGCTCTGGTTCTGGTTCTGGCTCTGACTCTGCGTCTGGTTCTGACTCTGACTACGACTGTGAACTGTGACTGCGACTGCTGTTTTTTTTGGATTTCATGTTCACGTCGTCATTTGGATGTCGATGTGGATGTGATGTGATTATGTGATGCAGTGTGTGGTAAATGGAATAGAATTTGAGAGAAAAGAGTGCATACATGGAATATGGGAGCAAAAGTAAATCAAGAGCGAGTCCTGGTGTTGGCTCTACGATACCATACGATACGATTCGAGAGGTAGATTTTGATATTTTTTAATGATATGATATCACGGGCGGAACTCCGCTTTAAATATTCTCACACAACCTCCGTCTCCGGCGCAAGAGTACATACATATACCTACATTGACACAGACTTTGAAGCTAGAAACGAAAGTTACCATGTGTTATTATATAGGTACATATAGGTGTATTATTGCCTCGCTTTCGCTCTATATAGGTATATATTTATTCAGCCTTATGCTAACAATAATCAGAGCTCGGAAATACATACATAGGTATATGTAGCTAGACTTGCGAGCGAGAGGAGTTTATAGTAGAGTAGAGCGGCGCGGCGATACAGTATACTCGTCGGCGTTGTGTGTACCGTGTACCTAATTGGAATTGTCATAGTAATCATGAGAAGCCGAGAGAAGCCATAGCGAAATAATGTTATGCTGCGTATATTCTCCTAGTCTAACACGATGCCTATGTATATTTGAGTAGAGTGAGTAGTGACGGAAAAACATGAACGAGAACGAGAACGACGACAGTCACATGAACGATGAACGATGAACAGGTGAACATGGAATGAAATCATGTGGAAAAAAAACTCATCTTTGAAGTATGTGTTGGTAAGTTGTATAGTGAGTATATGTATAGGTATGTACGTATGCTACGAAGCTACCAACCCATTCCTACTATAACTATCCATATAAATAGTAGCAGTCCCAGTTTCCCTCGTCCATTACAAGTATGCTACGCTAGAATGTATGTATTGCACCTGCAGTCAAATAATAACAACAAAAACAGCAATTTAACATAAAAATAGAAAAAATACAAGAAAGTAACCCAAGAAATAAAGATGAAACCAAACGGAGGAAATGATGATGAGAGCACATACTGGGTGTGTGTACTCTTCTTTCTATACACGAGACAGTATGGCGCATGGGTATATAAAAACTCTGTGGATGGTAACATAGTGTATAATTTGTAGCGAGTAGGAAAAAAAAGTTTGGTAGTTGTTTGTACTTTGTATCGTGTCTAATTTGTATTTTTGTATTTTGTAAAAAGAGAGGAAATTCCATTTCTAAAAAGAGGTCTGGGTCTGGTTTTGGTTTGGTTTAGTTTGGTTTATTGAGCTGCTGACTGACTGTGGGTTGGTGTTGGTTTGTATTTTTCCATCCTTTACAATCCTTCACATTGTCAGTCATTGTCGTTCACATTTAGTTCAGTTTACCTTCCTTCCTCACACTTGTACAATAGGAGCATTAGTCTCCTTCTGTCTCTCACTGTAGTTTCAGTATCTGTCTGTAAAATGTGAAGTGGGGATTTACAGAATTGAGAACGGTGGACGTTGACAGTTTTTACGTTGTATTGCATCGTATTCTATTCTATTCCGTACCTACTTACCAATCTACCCTTTGTTGATGCTGATGCTACATATAGCGGGAATGATTGCAGTAAGAATTTTGAATTGAGGGAATACGTAGAGGAGGAGATGAAAGAGGAATCCTGTAGTGTGGTT
>JAAXYX010000772.1:0-31168 GCA_036851915.1 Ptenothrix huangshanensis | reverse complement strand
AAAAACAAAGGTCTAAAGCGGTAGGCGGGAAAGATTTTTAAAAACAGCTTGCCTGGGGGAGGGTTAATAGGGTGGAAATCAGTGCGTGCATTCGCTGTAAGACAATTGACACTAAAGCTATTGCTGAGTTATTTGGAATTGATGTAGGCATGCGCATAAATGGCAGATGTGCTGCATAGGCCGCAGAACGAAAATCCTCGAGGGGGTACATGTTTAAAAAATCATGCAACTCGTAATCGATTCCCAATATTCAAGAATATTTACTGAAATGAATGAAAATTTCAAAAATGTTCCTATATTGAGACTATTTCAGGCATTTTCTAAATTTTTCAATCAAAACTGTTTTGAGAAATTTTCCAGAAATTTTCTGAAAACTTACTTTGGAACCGATTCCTGAATTTGCCCATTTTGAGACTATTCCCCAATTTTCCAACTTGAATGTAACGAGTTTTTTGAACCTCATGATTTTGAGGACATTCTCTGAATGTCCTGATCTAGAAAACGTTTTCTTAATTTTTCAAAATTTCTTGATTTTGAGAACTTAAATTCCCCCTTTCGTAATATTTAAGGACTTTTTCGTGACTTAGTTATTAGTATAAGCATAATGTAGCCCTTGAACAGAAGGTATCAGGCGGCCATGTTGTACTTATTGTGGCCAAGCTATCGGGACGGCCATTGTGTGGTGGCATCACCATGCTGAGGGTGTGTGGGTCAGTTTGACTCCGATGACGGCTGGTGACAAGGACGTCCGTGGGTTACAAATGTCATGATTTTGTGGTGACGTCATTTGTGACACTTCCCTAAGTGAGAGCGATCACAGAGTAGAAACCCGCATCTCGGGGCATGATCGTTGGCCGCCAAGATGGCGTTGAAGGAAGATGAAGAATCCCTAGACTTTGGTTATTCAATTATGAATGACTGGAGCAGAAACAGGAATGTGTGGAGATAAAGTTAAAAAAGAGGTACTGCTGGTTTGGCTTGTTGACTTTGTGGTTTTGAGTGATGGGAGGTGGAAGGAGAGGAGATGAGAAAAATATGGAAAATAGAAATGCTATGTTTGTACAATTTGTACATGAAACATGACTAGACTTTATTTGTTTTTGTTTCGATTCTATTCTTGCTGAGTTTCATGAACATACATGACAGACAGATATGTTTAGTTTTGGTTGATTTTTGTAACGTGACGTCTGATAGTGTTCGTGAATAATTTACATAATTTTATACTCTGTGCGCGGTTGATAACATGTTTATTCTTTTCTCATGAAAACTAAATTAATAAATTTGTAAGTTCATTTATATTCTCATTAAAATTTAAGCAAGTCCGAATAAATGTGAATTTATCCGGTCCATGCAAGCCACTGTGTTACTGAACTTGTTTTTATTTACAATCTCTTTTACACAATTTGGTCTGGAATATGATATGACCATAAATTAAAGTATTTGGATAGTGTGTCGTGGATCTCTTGCGGCAAATGCGTTGGATAATATCGTATAGTTGTAGTGGTACATAGTTGTAGTAAGTAATGCTTAGTAAATGTATTGCTGAAATGCTGTGAGGTGACTGTTGAAAATATAATAAATATCTTCCCAATAATAATGGTAATATTGAATAGGTATGTATAATGGAATAAGGAAGCAACCTTAGAACTAATCGAATTCTTCGACTAAAGCTACAGAGTCGGCTGCCCTAGAAATTGTGTCGCATCAAGTCATATCATATAGTGTAGTATAGTATAGTATAGTAAGTATAGTGTTGTGGAGAGTTGACCCGAGGACTTGTATTCAAAACCAATGTTTCATATAATTAGATTCCTTCCTTGTGTTAGTATGTGTAGACACATGTGTAGAGTAATTATATGCTATTCGAGATTGTGACACGGGCAAGGTACAGCTACGCATACCACTCGCATACCCTTGAGTAAATGACAGGTGAGCAGTTACAGCGTCCAAGACTCTCTTAAGAAGTTATCACGGGTAAGATGCAGTGGAGATGCAGTAGGTTGGTTTCATGCTGTCCTCTGTCACAGTTCGTCTCAACACATGAGCCTAGCCACTTGGTGTGAGTCGAGTTATTCCTGTTTGATCGCTCCTGGTCTCTCAGTCCCACATCTTTGTGTGTACAAGTATTTATAACAATAAGCATTATCGACAAAAATAATCACGTTGCTCAACCACAAGACCTTCCTTCCCTGGTCTTTTGAGCGTCATCTTTTACACATACTTTTGACATAAACTTTTGTCATCCAAGAAACAACGACGACGACACGAATCTAACACGAACCACAAGACAGATAAACGAGGAAGTGAACTCCTCGGCGTTTAGAACATCAAGTACCATCAATCAATAGTTTAATAAACGGGAGACGACAGACGACACAATGTTTCCGAGTTTAGTCAGTTGAGTTCGTACCTAGCATTAGCGAGATCTTTGAAGGATGCACGGCCCGGGTACTCATCACGCCTCATCCCACGCACACATCAAAATCACCACCACACTCACTCGCTGTCACTCCCTTCTGCCCTTCCACAAATATTGTCATCCACTTCCACAGCACACTCCTCCAGAACCTTCCCTACTGCGACTTCTGCCGCTCTAATGGACGTCTTCCTCACAAATGAACGTTAAGAAATTCTCCGTCGGACAATCTCCTCATCTTTACTCTCCAAACACGTGCATTTCCTCGTTCCATCACTTGCCTCCACTTCCCTCCACTTGCTCTCGCTGGTCACCTCGAGCATGGCGTAGTTGCGTGGACAAGTTCAAGACGGAGTCACTGTTAGAAGGTCGCAGCGACGCGATAGATTCCAGTATAGCCACAAAGACGAGCTCTCAAGGCGGGAAGAAGCTGAGCAGCCGAGTTGACATTCTCCAGGAAGTTGGCACATTCGCAAAGAAGCAGGTACAGCTTGTCGCCCCGAAGAGCTGCCGACTTGTGGAGCGTGATGCGACGAAGACCAACACTCTTGGGCAGATGACGGTACAGCGTCCGAGCACCTGAAACACAGGAGAGGAAAACTCAGTGGACATGTTTAGAGGACGAAGACTTGGAGATGTTGTTTGAGGGGAATGAAAGGAGCAGGAAGAGGATGGCCGGGCCTTGGAGCAGAGCCATGGATGAAAGATGACAAGGAGCGGAATTTTTCCTTGTGGGTGGGATGTGACGTAGGAAGACAAGATGGTACCTGTCCAATAGAGCCAGTTCCTTTCAAGTTTCTCTCGATCATCTCCATCGAAGACTCGGAAGATAGAGACGATGTAGCCTGTGGTGGAGTTCTTTCCCTTTTTGGCAGGATTATCCAGAGGAGGTCTTGCGATGGTTGCAACCTTTTATCAAACCAACACAAGCATTACTTTATCGAATATCTCACCATTGCTCAGTCCGCGGGTGTCTCTTCGCTGTCTGTCTGTCTGTCTGTGTCAGTGAGTCCGAGTGGCTCTTTGGCTTCAGGCCGCAGCACAACAGTCAACTTTTATATTCTGTCCATCAACGGTCATCGAGGCAAGAGCGACGGGAGAGAAAATTAGATTGTGAATTGGGA
Source organism: Ptenothrix huangshanensis (assembly GCA_036851915.1). Lineage (NCBI taxonomy): Eukaryota > Metazoa > Arthropoda > Collembola > Symphypleona > Dicyrtomidae > Ptenothrix > Ptenothrix huangshanensis. The sequence goes on along the minus strand of JAAXYX010000772.1, from coordinate 27,628 downwards.
ATCACCTCACGACAGAGATGGAAGAAATGATCTCCGCAGTAGCCGAGGTTACTTGGATCGAAAGTATCTAAGGCGTTCTTTCGGGCAGTTTCCACGAAGTCACTCGCATCCGTCCGCAGCTTCGGCACCACGTACAAAGCCATTAATGGGAAGTCAGCTGGGGAGAAAAATATACGACACATTCACCATCATTACCGCCATTACTTTTCATGACTTATCCGCCTCACTTCATCTACCACTCCTCACCCACCCATCGCCTCCTAACTTCAACTTAATCGCTTTCAAAACACATGACCCAACAAAATATCCAACGAGCGTCCCCTCATGTCATAAGAGCAGCATGCCTTTCCAAAGACAAACCACACGTCCTAACAACCCCATGTCCACCTACGCCAAATTAACTCGCCGTCTCTCTATATCCTCTCCGTCGTAGTAATTACAGGACCAAGGAAGATGTCGCAAGACGCCCAGCCACTTTCTCCCTTCCCTCCCGTCCCCTTCCCCACAACCCAAATTCCAACTCAGCACTCGACGGCATCTTTCACCTCGTCCTTCCACACCGTCCTCATTATTCTCTAACGTTTACCTCCACATAAAATCCACCTCCAACAAAAACTTGTTTCCCTTTCATGCATATTAATCTTCAATCTGATCTCGTACCTTTTTCCTCATTATTCATTCACTCCATTAGAGAATTAAGAGAGAAAACTAAGGAAAGCTTCATCGCTTTCACTCTCTTTCTCCGTCGTATCTTCATCGCCAAGACCTACTTTCCTTCGCTTTGTGTCTGTTTATGAGAGAAAGGGAGACTGGATCCGCCTTCGCTAAACCCAAAAAAGGAATCTGCTGCGTTGATAATGGCCCAGTAGAATCCTATCTACGCTGACATTTCACTCAGCCAGTCCTTTCTCCTTCCGTCCTTCCTCATCACTCTTCTTTTCATTTACATGCAAATTTCTTATTCCCATCCACAGACACCGTGCATAAACAATTATCATGAATTCATGAGCAAATCTATAAATCGGATTTGAGACTCGTAAGCAACTCGCAGCCGTTCGACACACACCTGTGCTCCATTCACCCATCTCATCCTTCCCATTACGCTTTTTAATTCCTACTCTCCGTATGCTTGGAAAGAGAACAAAGGCGAGACAAGGTGCGCGGAAATCAAGTCCATGAATAATTTGATGGGATTCATGTAGAGACTACAAGGGTCCTTCCACCTCCACTACTCCTACTCATGACTGCGACTGGAGCCCGATGTAAGGACGGGCTTCACACATGGAGACGCAAGGAAGTGGAGGCAGTGTGTGTGACGTGTGTTTAGTTGGCGCAGTCGAGGGTTTGTTCCGATAGAAAAGGACGGTGTAAACACGACGGATATGCAAGGATGGGTGTAAGGGAGGAATTTGGCGAGATAAAGTGACGTGAATAGGAGCGTGACATGATCATCATCATAAATTAAGTGTTCCATGCCCAGAGCCCTTACAGCAAGAGATAATATCTTGAGCCTAGTTGGGCTCTGGAGCAATTCGCAAATACGAGGACACCGTCACGTTCGAGTTTTAAATATTTTCTTTGAGAAAGGGCAAGGGAACGTGAGCGTTGAGTTTGACAAATGTCGTCCATTCCCACACTACAACACTCATCTATGATTCACATAATGCTTTACATTTCATTTTAATGGAAAGTCATGCCAAACGCGGAGCCTGACAAAGAGGAGCCGGGGTTTTTCGGTGGAAAGGAAATCGAGAAGGGAGAGGAGTTGATATTATCCTGGATCAATAAATACAAACTTGTAGACTTTTCGCTTGTAAATGGAAAGATGCACTTGGCTGGATTGGGTCTGGGCTGGTCATACTTGAATGAGGTACGGATGGATACTTTTAGTTGTAGCCTGGGGTGGGGACATTGTGCCACAATTCTATTGCAAACACAATCCATCCGTGGTGCGCTTCCTCGTGTTTGGTGCCAAGCAGGAGGTTGGAAGAGAAAGAAAAAGTGTGGGAGAATGTGGGATGAGTTCTGGTCTTGATTTTCTCCATGCACCGCTGTGTCTCTGTGGAGGAGTAATGGGGGAAAGAAATTATAAAGAAGGCTTGGGACGCTGGGAAGGATGTAGATTTAAGTGAATTTGATGTTGGAAAGTTGATCCAAGAATGCGGACTCGTAATTTGGAAGCAAGTGAAGGGAGAGAAGTGAGACCAAGACGAGGAGGAAATGGGATGAGAAAAGTCCGGCGGAACCCCACGAGTGTTTTTATTGCTCCTTTTCGAATCGCGTATATCTGTGTTATGAATGCTCCCATTGCTATTTGTCTTGCTTTGGAGAAGACATCCATACTGCCTGATACAAGTCGAGATATCGACTTAAGAGCGCTTGAAAAACTAAAAGCAGTTTTTGCTCCTTATCTGGAGTAAGATGTGGCTGGGAGTCCTCGTGTGTGTTCCTGTCTCTGCCTGTGTGTGATGACTACAAAGTCCATCTGCTAACTCAGTTGCTCAGTGTCCCAGCTTCCCAAACCTTGTTGCAATTCCACATGAGACTCACTGTAGGAAATTACCATGAAAACACTCGAGGGCGGAGAATGCCGTGGATAAAAACGTCTGGAGAGATTAACAGTGCCCTGAATAAAGACATTTAGTGCTCTTTTCGGAATTGTCGAGATAATCTCGCTTCAGGGAGGATTTTTTCCATCTCCCTCGGAATACTTTAATTTACATGGCACTCAGACTGTCTCTTGGCCAAACTGAGAACTGACGTGGAATGTAACTTTACTTTACATTTTAACTCCATCACAATACAAGTCGAATCAATTATGATAATTCCAGTCAACGCCAATGTATTTCCCGTCGGGTGTGGATGCCTGGATCCTGAGGAATTATCTCCTCCAGTCTACCTGACAGTCCTTCTCCATTTTATTCAATCCTTCACAGGCCCGTTTAATGCTCTTTCACGCTTACTACCTCCAGGGACGAAACTCTCTACAAATCATTAATCAATCATGGGGAAAAGTTATGACGCTTCGAAGCCACAGAGGACAGTTTCCCGAGCTTGATTTCATGAGGAAGATGCATGGAGAAATTGAAAGGTGGAAGGGAAGCGGGATGAAGGGATCGGCATGGATCTGTGTTCCCAAGGATTCGCCTCGGAGTACAGTGCAGTGGCGGTCGCATCGATTAAGCAATTAATTTCTCATTTATATTCTGGATAAGTAAATGTTGTAAAAAGCGGATTCTGGCGTTGCCCATCATACGCAGACAAGAGGGGAATAATTGTGAGACACTGAGAAAATCCTTCCTGGATTTCTTTTGACAGGGAAAAGGACGGCGCATCTGGGGAAGGAGACTTTCCTCTCCGTCTTCCGTCCGTGTGGGCACGTATGGAAATTTATGCACTCACTTATCAGACAAGACGAGCTCATTTGATTTGTGTAACAGTTCTCCGTTGAATGCTTTCACTCCACGTCCCTTCCACTGCTCCCTCACAATCACATATCCCGTCCATCTCCCGCCAGGTACTTCAGTCCCCAGAGTCATGAATACTGTCGAGGTCGTAAATACATTTAACATGGGCTCCTTATTACCTTCCCTCGCAAATACAGGCCAAAGTGTGTGTCATGCTCTTGATCAACTTTCCACCGTCACCAAGTGCGAGTTCGCTAGTCCTCAGATTCACATCAACGATCCGTCCCGCAGCTCCATAACCACAATGGCAAATGACGATCCCATCTACTCGCACGCTTTATCTTGAGCCTAAGTCTAAGTCCACGTCGCTTCCTTTCTTAATTTGGTTTTTTATGTGGCTGAGGGAGGAAAGCATATTCCATCGAGTCATTTCCCGCCACTCAATTTTTTTATTGGATTCCGGGACGAGCATTACGACTCAGAATGCTATTCTATCACATATTAATCAAGCATAAAGTGATAAAGTCTTGAAGGCGAACAGTCGTTTCTTTTTTATTGCTGAGTGAGGGTTTGGTGGAGAGCTCTTCTCCTCTCGTCTCATCTCACTCCATCTCCCCAGTCTCCAAGTGCTCAGAACAAATACGCGGCTAATCGTATGATCTGATGATCGTGAGACTAATTTGAAATCATGACTTGTACTTGATTCTATTGCGATCGGTAAACACACACTGGAGAGACTCCTTTGACTTTAATTGGTCAAAAGTCATGGAATTTTACGACATTGGAGAGACACGGTGGGAATGAAATTACAAATTACCAGCTATAATAAGTAGACAGGGCGTGAATGACTACCCTCTTCGTATCTCTGAGTCCCATGCCAAGCCATGCCGAGTCAAGCCAAGCCAAGCTGAGGCCAGGCGCAGTTCAAGACCCAGTCCACTTTCGCACAATTTCAAATTACCCAACCATCCAAGCATAAGCAATCGCGAATGTGTTCAAAGTGTGCATTCCGCTAGGAAGACTCGTAAAGGAAGGAAAAAACGACCGCACTTTTACGCTTTTCTTTCCAACCTTCCATGTGCTCAAGCGTGCAACTTTGGAAGAAGGAAATGTCGTTGTGGTTCTCGTCCTGCGTCTCCTTACTCATCACGGCATCAAGATTAAAGTGGAAAATCACCTTGTGAGTTCTTTCACACAATTTACTCGTAGTAAGTAAGCAAGGGTTTCTCCCAAATGCTCTTGTTATCGCCGAGTTTCCTACGAAGCAACTCGAGCAAACGGAATCCACTGTCTGTGGCTCATGCAGTGAGAAATGGAGTGGGAAATGAAGCGTGGTCTGTGGGTGTCTATTGTGGTCGAAATTGCGAGTTTTAGGAACAGGTGAATTAGTGCTGGGGGTATCCTGGATTGGCCAAACTTGTTCATTACATTCTTGCACATTACACATGTTCCGCGAGTAGCTGGGATTTAATTTTGGGGGGTGCTGAGAATTCTCAAAGCTATTCTTCAGAATTCTCTAGGCATTCTTTTTTCGCCAGTTAGAAAAAGCTGCGTCTTTTTTTTAATTTTGTAAAAACTGCGTCTTCTTTTGCAAATTTCAGAAAAAAAAAACATGCGTCCTTTTTGTAAATTTTGGAAAAACATGCGTTGTTTTCGTAAATTGCAGAAAAATCTGCGTCTTCTTTTGCAAATTTCAAAAAAAACGTGCGTCGTTTTTTTTGAAAATTTCAGAAAAAACGTACGTCATTTTTTTGCAAACAAAACGAAAGACGTGTTTTTTTTAAATTTTAGAAAAATCTGCGCCTATTTTAGTAAATATTAGGAAAAACTGCTACTTATTTTCGACATCCTTAGAAAAACTGGGATAGTTTTGTGTACAATTAGAAAAAGGCTTCAATTTTTGTAAATTTTAAAAACTCTTCAGCACCCAAGCACCCCACTGAGCTACGCGCCTGATGTTCCGCATCACGAATGCATTCCACTCCAGCTTCCTTATTAGACAGGACAGAAGTGGGCGATGGAGTTTCTAATCTCCATTTGCATATACGTAGGACCAAGTGCTGGAAAAGTTTCCTCCACGCTGCCGTCTAAAAATACTGAAAAACTCGATGTAATTGTGGCTTCCTTTCGCTCCTAGCACATGACTGTTGAAAGACAAAAGCTAAGGTACGGAGGTAGCTTCATTTGGATAAATGGCTTCGGAGGAAGAAAGTACCCGGAAGGTTTTGGTAAGTTGCGTTTGTAATGCGGTTTGCTTTGCGGTGGCTGGGATGAAGGGCTAATCCTATTTCATCAATTTGATTATGCAATTAAAGTGTTTGGAATTGTTTTTGACGTTTCCTAATTTGTCTTGATGTTGGGAGAGCCAGGTTCGCTTTCATGTTGAATAAGTGCAAGCGTGGAATTCTTTCTTGGTTTTCTCAAGAAGGTGGCATGGACATAAAGTATTTATAAGGAGCCAGGCGGAGTGTGAGGAAAGTGAGTGCTTCTAAATGTAGCGAGGAGAAGGACGGGGGTGGGTATATGCGTGTAAGTGTAAACGTTGTCATATGTGAGTGTAGCTCGTGTTTATGGCACTCGCTCAGCCCGCGTCTATTCCACTTGCTTTGAGGTAGCATTTAAACTCGTATTTTGCTCGTGTTCATAGCCAAAGTTTACCTGAAGAATCTCGCGAAGCAAGTCAAGAATCGATTTTAGCATTTATGGCTCGTAGACTCTCAGCCTTGCCTTATGTACTCGTGTGCATGGGTGGCTTGGGAGCATTTTGATGTGGCACTCAATAAACCTTGGGAAAAAGAGACGCAGCTCGGAACAACCGACATTTAGCTACAGCACACTTGAAATATCTCCAATTGATTTTATTTTTAAACCTCACTTATTTGACATTTCGTCAATTCCATGGCAACTTCCACTCGGAACCTGCCACTTATCCTTCCCACTCACAAGTGCAAACTTTGGGAGAGCACGAGGCGATCTTGCCCTGGGGAATTCCAAGTCACCAACAGTCTGCACTCTAAGCTTAGCATTTTTATGTCAAGACTCAATTTGGCAGAAAATTAATTGATAACATGTCAGTTCTCATTCCATCCAGCAGTCGCTTCTTTCCCTCCACAAATGGGGACTAAGCTGCTTTTAAAATCAGCAAAATGCCAACGCGAACGCGAATGCGAATGCGAATGCGGACGTCAACGTCAGCCACAGCCGCACAATCCACGCGCCTTTCCTTTCTCCTGAGCTGAGTAAATTGTGAATTATACCTCGCAAATTACTTACAATTCCTAAACTATACTTTACATGTCAAAAAGACTCGTTTTGCCTTTTAAAAGTTGAATGGTTGCATTTGTGCCCACTGCTTGGGTACAGAGTAGGTACAGAGTGTGAAGCCTAAAGAGATATCTCGCTCCTTCGTCCTCCCATTTCATCAAGGAAAGCCTTAGTGTATAATGCTCTGGGGAAGTTCATAAATTGTCAAAATTATTATTTCCCTTCAACTAGCATATTAATGGTCTCGTTTCCCTCGATACCTGCCCTCCTTCCTCGCAGTCTCCTGTCCTAATAGCTTTGCGGGCGAGGGATTCATTTCACAGTCTCCTTTTCACCGATCCGCTCTTCCTCTTCCACATGATAGACTCGACTCTGGACGAGATGCCCATCGATTTTTCATTGTCATCTGATTGATAGAAGGCGTTCGGAGGATTTTAAAGCGCAAACATAAATAGCCGGAGATGTGTGTGCGTGTGGGAGAATGAATGGACGGTGCGTTGTGCGGGGAAGAGAATGGAAGAGTGAAGAGGAAGAGGAATGTGGAGAGCACCCATGCAGTGGCTGGATGTGGGAAGAAATGCGGTTGACATGCTGACATATTTAGTCGCTCATAGAATCCGTGGAGAGGAGCATGCGACAAGAGATTGTTCCTCGCGGTGACTGAGAAGTGTGGCATGTGGAAAATCGCGTCCAGAGCTTCGAGTGGCGTTCCGTTCACAAAGTCACTCACTCGCATGTCCCAGCCTTCACTACTGCTCCAACTCGAACAGCACATTTCTATTGATGAGTCTCTCTCTCTGCTGTCTGCTCTTAGTCTCACGTACATAGGGAGGGAAGAGGGAACACATGACATGCTGACAGAGAAGGAATAGGAAATATCCGAGGACATTCCACCTTCCCCAAGCAAAGACGAGAGCTAGGGCAGTGTGGAATGTGTGTTTTGGCGTGGATTTGAGGAGATTTGGCTGGGACGGATTATCTCCTCGTCTCGTGGATCGTCGGTGGAGAGTGGGAGAATGCGGCAGACGGCATATTAGTTGTCAACACGGAATCACTTCCACAGACCACATACAGTTGCTGAAGTTGCGGAAAGATGATTAATCAAAGGAAGGAAGGAAATGCCAACTGGTCTGTGTGTGCATACGGTCCGTGTCTGTCGCCGACTCGACGAGTATACGCAGCCAGAGCTGAGACCAGTCCAAGGAAGCAACTGTCAAATCCCATTCCATGGAAACTATTCCACAACTTTTCCATGTCCAATAAAATTTAGTGGGGAATTCGGTGAGTGTGTAGCGGAGGCGGAGTAGTTGTGTCACTTCAGGGTCTACACACTCAAGCCATGAGCATGATTAACTAAAAGAGCTGAAGCAGGACAAGAATACCAGATTTGGGGAGAAAGAGCCGACTCATGAAGCACATGAAAGATTTCCAGCCTTTCAAAAGTCCCTTTCAACTTCCACAAAGTCCTGTCTGCACAAACGCCAGTCATCAGCTCCATTTGTATGCACTCAAGTAACACTCACTCCTATTAGTACCTTCCAACCTGATCCATTATCCTCCGGGCTATTCCCCGCCATACGGCAACCTACACTTCCACTCGCTAATTTCTCCGTCTGTCCAGGTGCACGGCCACCATCCCGCCTTTCGTCCCTGTCTCCTCTTCCTCATCACAATCACCAAACGAACATTCCTCACTCCATCAAACACAAATCCAAGGAGACAAGACACGAAGAAAGTGAATAGGAGGAAAGACAAGAGGATTGCGACACCTCCAGCGAGAGAAGGGCGAACGTGCGAGGAGCCAAAGATATTCACTTTCATTCTACGCCCTTGCTCTGGCTACTCATGAAATCGAGACGACGAGGATGACGACAAGGTACTACTGGTTGCTATTGCCCCACCTGGAACGCATCCACTGCCACGACCGAGGCACGTCGAAGCTCCGTGCGGGCGAAAGTGATGGACGAGGAGGAAATGCTAAATGAATCGGGATCGAGATAAGCCTCTCCCTTATTCTCCGTCTTCTCTCACTCGCATTCGCATTCCCTGGATGAGAGTACGAGGGAAGTCGGGAAGGGATTCGCGAGCACTTGCCGACACTCTGTATGCAGAGCCAGGTGAATCCTCAACTGTGACAAAAGCCTTGCCTTGACTGGAATTCCTCGTGCGAGAGATGGAGAGGACGCTCGGGCCCAAGCGTCCTCTGAACAACAAAGTGGTTCCACTTGGAAGGTAACTTATGCAGATGCAGCATCTTCCACAGCCCCGACAGTACTTTAAAATGCAGATTTTCATTTGAAAGTCAAGTGGCGAGATGGAAAGGAGATGAGTTGTGAAATAAATGATGGGATTCCTTTGTGTGTGCACACATGGACGGGAGTTGTTTTGGGTAGAAATGGAACAAGGGAAGTTCGTTGAGGTGCTCCAGGTAGGCACTTGCACATCCTACCGCTCATCTCATACACAACAGCCGGCCTAACCCACTCACACGCTCACTAAATCTACAAAGACAAGATCGTGGATGGAAGGAGAAAAGTGAGAAGAGGATTTTCCTCCCGTCGCTTTCACTGAAGGGAGACGGGGGTTTTTGGAATTCAAAGTGGATGACGAAAGGCAGTGCAGTGGCAATGGACAGGAGAGAGAGACAGAGACAGACAGAGACAGAGAGAGGGAATCGACGTGGATCTCCGAGATGGTCTGAAACGATGGCGTTTGATGAAGAGCGTGGAGAATGTTGTGGTGTGACAGGATGCATTTGTAGAATGGATTTTGCACGAGTGCTGGTTGTGTTGGACCATGTGTTGATAAGATGCGGATGCGGGTAGACTGATAGTCTTGATGCATGCACTGGAACGTTGACAGTTTAAGAATGCTCTGAAGAAGGAGCTGCGTCTTGTGTGTACGTGTGGCACGAAAGCGATAGCGAAAGGGAGAAGGAAGGAAAGCTGGAAAACTCCGAGGCTTATGCTGGATGGCGTTCTGGCTCGGAGCTCGGTGCAGGATCGCGTAGACCCGGACACGTATGGAAGGATGAGAGTGCGATCGTGAGTAGACACGGGGAGCAAATGCATGGATGTAGTCTCGTTGAAACCTCTTTCCTATTTCCAAGTCATCACGTCACACTTGTTTTCCCTCCTCTGTCTCAACGTGATCAAAGCTAAAGACTTCCAAGGCTCCTCCACCTGCGTCATTATCCACATTCCAACTGACTCAGCAACTCATTTCCATTCATCACTTCCTTTGACTACTTTCTCCGAGGAGCCAGTCCACTCTCCCTCGTCCACAGCGACGGACCTCCACCCGAACCTCATCCCAATTGCTCCACACTACCCGCCGCTAAAACATGCTGAGGCAGAATGAAAATGAGCCAAGAGAAAAGAAACATCGCTCGCCTATCCAGGCACATTTCCATCTTTCCGTCTCTGCATAATTGAAGGAATTACTCGCCTTTTACTCACATGATGAGCTGGTTGGAGGGGATAGTGGGAAAGGTACGGGCGAGAGCCTTGGAAGAGAATGGGAGGATGTGGTGCTTAGAAGTAAAAGTGCTGGGGAGTGAGTGTGATGAGTATGAATAGGGGAAAGGTAATTGAGCGGGGTGAGAGGGAAAGAGAAATGTACTCACAACTTGTTTCCATGGAGGCGAGGAGTAGACCGTGCGAGGCTTGTCTTTCTCCGGCAGCCTTTTGCAACAGTTGCATCGCCAAGCTCCTTTGAATCCGCTCTGGCTGGGACAATGGCGACTCGAGTGGTGGGTTCAAAGGAATCAACGGTGTCATCAGGTGCACCACAACGGCGAGTTGTGGATCTGCAACTTCGAGTATATTTAATGGCGCTCCTGCAACTGCATTGTTGTTCGACTTGGACTTTAGTTCAGGAAGCTACAAGGAAGACCAGAAAAAACATGACATGTTAACTGAGCTGATTACATGGAGTGGATGGGAGTGCTGATTGGAAGGAGAACGGAGCGGAGTTGGAATTACAGATGAAACTAATCGGCTCGTCTAATCACAGGCTGAGCACATTCAACACTCCAGTCCCCGTTCCATTCTCCATGTGCACTCAACCGTCTTATTTATGACATGATTAAAGCGGGGATTCCGAGCTATTTGCTTATTCACACTCTTTCCCTGTGGATCCATGGCCTCCGATTACTCTCTCATTACGCGTCCCATCCAATCATCCGCTCGCATTCTCGCTCTTTCTCTCACAACTCGTCTGCATCCACTCAGCGCTGATTCCCACTAAGTCATAATTAGGGAATGGAACGCGAGCACGGATTCCTTTTCAGCAATACGCAACGGCTACTTGGAGCACTAATGGGGAGCTCATGTCTGCTCTGTCTTCCCCACGTATTTAATCCCAAACGGTTTGACTTTTTTCACCAGAGCAGCTTATACGAGGCTTGGTGGTAATCGCTATGAAATGCCACGTCGTAAGCCCAGTGTGTGGGAAACTGTGGGAAAGAATGCGAATTAGGTTTTGGAAATGTGTGAGCTTGTGTGGAGACTTAGCTCTGGTTAGAAGAGCGCGGGATGCACAAGGGAAGATGGAAGGAGTGATGGAGAAGTAAAGCCACGGAGCTGTAAACAAATTGGTCTTGTGTTGTTTTTCCTCCAGAAGCCACACCACGATGGATCGAGAGGAGGAACGCGACAGAGAGAAGGAGGAAAGGCCAAAGCAGCCAACACGAGTTTCTTCCACCAACCACGCAACCAACTCTGCACTGAGTTCTTGGTTCGTCTTGACTTGGCTTTGGCGAGGAAATGAAAACAATTTGTGGACCATGTAATGTTCCTCTTACTCGTGCTCAGCGAGAATAATCCTGCACTGTTAACCTTTCACATTTGTTGGATTGCAAGTGCTCATCCATCTCCTCGCCCTCCATCCCAAAGTGGAATTGAACAGCTTGACGCTTGTCAAGTGTGTGAGGTGGCGAGGAGAGCACGATGCTCATCTTCCTCCAGCCTTCATTCCCGCCGCCAAATCACTCAGGCAAGGAAATTCACATTGACACGGCGAGAGGAGTGGATTTCGAAATGGAAATCTCCCGTATTCCCAAGCAGGTTGAAACGTATTGTGGGAACAAGAGGGAAAAACTCGTTTCTCTCTCCTTCACTCACTTTCCATTCCCTTCACGCCAAAATAAACCATTAATTATTGATTAGTATTCGTTTCGAGGTCTGGTTTAGGTGGGCCTGGAAAGCATGTGGAACACCTGTAATCGTCACTCTCCGATCAAGTTCAGGGTGGAATGGAAACGATTGAAAAGAAATTGGAGAGAGAAAGAAGGAGAGAGGAGAGGGAAATGACGGAGGAGCGAGGGAAAGGAGTCACGGCGCATGCTCGTCCACATAAAGCTTTCGTGTGCTGTGAAATAGAAATAAAGGGTGTTAAATTTTAACCGACAGTAATATCTGCAGTGTAAGAGTGGACAATTGATTTTGAGATTGAATGCGCCAAAATCCCTCTTGCTCGTGTCTAATCAAAGCTTTCTCATGAATGAGTCCTGTGCATGTGTTAAGACGTGGACTGGGCTGTGGAAATAAGTGGGATGGATGTGACTCGTAAATGCATTCTCCCATCCCACACGAGACACCAGCACACATGCCATCCCCAACAAGTAACACTTGCAAGTACGAGGCCATGTGAAATCACGGGATATTTGCACGGGAATAAACCACGCAGATGTTTCCGTGGAAAAAAACATGTTGTCATCCTGCGTGTAGCAGGCTCGACTGTGAAATAATAAATACCGCTGGCTGTGCAGAGAGACTTGGCAGGTGGGATTAGAAGAAATGAAACCGTCTTATTACCTCCTTCAATAAATATTTACTCTGGTGTGAACGCATTGTTTATTTGAAGGTGGAAATGGAGCGCGTAGGCTGTCGGGCTGTGCTGAGGAGTGGAAAAATCGTGGGAGGAGAACTGGCTTGGTGTGCACAGAGGAAGAGAGCGGGAGCGGACGGGCGGAGATTCCGCATCTATTATGCATCTATGAAAAGCCACTCTTGGAGATTGCACTTTTCGGATGAAGCATCTCGAAGGAAATAAATGATGGAGTGAGGAGCTACTTAAAGGCTCCCTTCCAAGGTTCTCTGTGCTTGTGGTGGACGGTTGGTGCGGAATGTGCGAGTGAGCCTGTGACTTGGTGGGAAGGAAAGCGTAAGTTGTGAGTTGATTTAGCGGGAAGGAAGCGAGTAAATAGAAATGGTGATTTTATTACTGTCAATCCGGCTGGGAGGAAGCGATCAACACAGGCCAATGGAATGATAAAGCAATCTCGAGAAAGTCCGGCTACAACTTCCAACATTCCTGGCTTCCCCGACTCCTCCGTGTTTCCATAGGCTCCTGCCGGACTTAGTTGCTGGCTCTGACCCCCGCCAGTGGGCCATCCATTGTTTCCACTCGCACCAAAGCTTACCTAAGACAAGACAGAAAGAGATTGTTAGTACATTCTTCCCTGGCGCAACACATGACGGGAGAAAGTGGAAGGTTATGTTTTAGAGACATTGTTATTGTTTTTGGGGGGAAGCATGTCGGCCTGTGAGGAAATGCTGAGTAGGCTGAAGGAAGCGGTGACTTTGGTTCGGCACAGAGGCTTCTTTATTCCTGGCACGGAGTCTCAACGAAATGTGAGTGGAGCACAGAGAGAGAGACAGAGAGACGACGGGAAGTTGTGGCAGTTGCGGTGTCTTGGCAAGAATTAGGCTGGAGCAGAAGCCCTTGGTGGAGAGACTTGAGGATGGTCGAGGAAGTCAGGAAGAGCCGCATGAACATGTAGACGCCGACGCCAGTGCTCGCTCTGCACCGCAACGCCCCGTTTCCTTCTCTATTATGGACACGTGTGTATGCTCGGTAAATGCGTTGATTATGGCTGTGGAGAAAGGAGTTGGTTGGACACCGGACTGCACTCCGGCTCCAGCTCAACACTACAACAAGAACACAAGGAACGGCCAACTCCTTCCAACTCCAGGTCCACACGTCGCTGGGAAATTAAAGAGAGTCAAAACTTCCGCTTGTCCCATCTCGGGTCCGCAGTAAGTCTGTCCTTGCCGCTCTCACACTCGCATCTCCCTCCTTCCACTACTACCACGGCCTTGTTCACAAACCACTTTGGGATCGTGATGCATATTTCAAAATATTATTATGCTCATTTCATACTCGACTCCCTTCACTCGCCAATTCCAAATGCATATGGAATTTCAGGGGAAATCAAGAAGCACAATTGGAGATAAGGAAGGGAAGGAGGCACTGCACGGAACACTCCCAAAACACTCGGAGCACCACAACACAACTTTCTTCCCTGCATTCCCTCCCAGCGAAATCCTCGGAAACTTTTCTCTCCACTAGCACGGCATATTTGAATTTACTTTTTTCAAACTATGAATAGCTTATCTCGTCCCTTTGATTTACCCTCGTGTGGTTGGTGTTGGTGTGGCTGAATGTCGAACAATGTCACAAGAGTCCGGAGATGCGAGAGTTGAAGTGGCGTGTATGCGAAATAAAGCCTCCGTCGCCACACCACAACCGACCGGCCCAAAACCTCCGGAGTCCCGTGCAGCACTGAACGCGAAACACGGACCAGGACTACGAGCACCTTCCACACTCACACTTGCCAACTCACTCCAGTCCTTCCATCCTCTCATTTTTCAAGTGTGAAAGTTTTCAACTGTGACTCAATTCACTGCACACCATGTCAGACTGAGGAGTGTATAATGAGGGGATTCTGGTGAAAGTTCTCTCCAAGGACTGGAAGAGGAGCGGAATTTGTACCAACACCGCTTCCTACTTTCCGAACCATCCCACCAGTCCGGAGTACATATTTACTTATCTCCGTCCATGGCTCGAGTGGGAAAGAAGGAGCAGGAGCATACGCGGCTACGTACACGTACCTCCGCTGGGCAACTACACCACCAGAATTCAAGAGCACCACGAGTGGGGAAACAACCAGAGCTCCGAACATCTCTCACTCTCTCCGCCTGTCTGCAAAAGACGTCATCTGAACCCACGGATACTCGCTCCAGCCACACTCCCACCAGTCCCAAACAAATAAAACCAATTTGAAAACAAGGGAAAGTCATATGAATAAGATATGCAGATATGGAATAGCCCGTGAATAATGGAGACGGAAGATACACGGCGAGATAGGAAAGCGAAACATGTCAGTGGCACAAGGGAAGCGAGAAAGAGTCTTTTAACCGAGTCCCTCTGCACTGGACGTCCCGTCTCCTCGTCACTGCCTACAACGGACCCAGTCTTCCGTCTCCGCCTGGTACGCCAACCAACAGCAGCTCCCCACTCACAACTCTCCACCAACTTCCCTTTCTACATTAACTCATCTCTTCACTCCACAATTAACCTTCATTCCTCTCTCTCTCTCTCCCTTCCAACGCCCCACAGAAACAACAACAAGGATTTATTTCACTCATCCCATGACAGCGTTCGAGGAGCGGCCTGATTAGATTTCAACGTGCGTCGTCCTCCTTGTCGTTGGCTGGAGCGGATCCGCTGGAAATCCACTTAGCGTCTCCCGCCATTCCTTCCTTCCATTTGAATTCCTTGTCATGTGAGTGATGATGAGTTGATGTGACGAGTGGGATTGAGAGAAGCTTTGATGCAGCAGCAGCACTTTCACTCGCCACCAAAGTGGGTCTCGATTTGATTGAGCTGTTGCTCGGTCCGTGGACTCATGCCCAGGTGCACTCCAGCTTCTCGTCCTCCACGTGGGATTCTGCGGTGACAGTGGATTGGAAATGAAATGAGTCGAGTTGAAAGAGGAGGGATGTGCGTCTGTGATTGAACTGAGCATAATTAGCCTGGGATGAGTCTGGAGAATGGCCACATTTCCTTTGACGAAACAAGAGAATCAAGTTGTGGTTGTAGGAATGTAATTGGAACGAGATTTGTCAGCTCGATCCGGCAACTCTCTCCTCAACTTGATTATAAAGTGAATAATTGTGTGTGTTCCTGGCTCGTCTGTCCCTTCCCGTTTGTCGCTTGTCGTTGGAGCTCGGGAGCTCGGCTGCTCCTTTCCTCTTGCATCTTTTCCATTGACAACACAATTATTTTTATATCATGTTTGAAGCTTTTAAAACGCCACGACGTTTGTCATGCGTGTAATGAAAGAGACTCGACTTCGCGTATGTCCTCCATACTCGATTGCATTCCGGCTTCCCAGCGAATTCCAAATAAAACATTCATTTTCCTCCGCTCATCTTGTTGTTGTAAATCTATCAGACCGTCAAGTCTACCGACTATTTTGGGATGAGTTACGTTCCCCCTTCCAAACCCACAGCATTCGCGTCCAATTTTATTTCCGCCGAGTGTCCTTATTAATTGCTATCTCTATGAATTTCACTGATTTTAATTACTATTTACGATTATTTGATGTTGCGCAGGAAATGTGAGAAGCCGGGACGTGGTTTCGCACTAATTATTTTATTCCTACGTCCTCCCGTCCACACACGCTCTCATCTGCTCCGGGTATTTCCTTTTTTAAAGTCCTTTCCCGATCTCGACTTGTACTTGATCTCCGCACTCCATCCGCCGCCTACTTGTTTTTCCAATTAAAGTTACCAGGTATGTACGTCTCGGTCGTATCGAGTTTATCAGCTGCACCCCGCAGGCTTCTCGCTCTTATCCGCTCTACAATGCACGAGTAAATACTCGTCCTCCCTTCGCCCATGAAAAATCAACCAGGGGAATGTTGACAAAACAATACTGGGCGTAATCGAATACATCACCGTTTCCACGGCCGTCTGACTCCATTCGTTAATTAGAAAGGGAAAGAGTCTGCATCATAATTCCGGCGCTGATTTCACGTCTTATCAACTTTAATATCGTATAAATAGAACTCGTACTCTGCTCCAGAATAACCTGAGTCATTCCACACAGCGCAGTCATGATCCGCCGACATCTCATTTCATCTTTGGGCTCGTTTAAAACTAAACCGTCACTTATCCTTCAACATCTCGTAATTGCCGAGCATTTGAGATAAGGAGCAAAAACTCGAAGCGAGCGATCCAATTATTATTTCTCGTAACTGGCTTCAATTAAGTGTAAGCGGACCACACAAGTGTATGGACGCGAGGAGCATGGCTGAGTGTGCAGTGCGTAGGGGAAAGAGAAGACGCATTATTCCGGTCAAGGATGGAGCTTGGCATGGAGAACCTGTGGAGAGGGACATGAAAGATGTTTGAGTGTGGAGACAATGACGGGAATTGACACAAGTAGCACAATTTGGATGCGCCGTGTTCTCGTGCAGGATACAATGGGAAATCAGATGATGAGTTATGAAATGTGCGGTGAAAGTTATTCGGGGAAATGTGGAGTGGCAGGAGGAGATGGAGCACCGCGGTGTCAAATCTACCACCAGCTTAATCAAGTGAAAACAAGTGAATTCATCAATTACCACGGCCCATTCTTCCTCCCATTATCCTCTCTTTGCCTAGTGTCATGGATGTGAGTCGGCGAGTGCCTCGGAGCCGTGTGCGCGATATCCTCCGCTCTTATCGCATCCTGTCCATAGCTACACTCTCATGGACCGGGCATTTCATTTGATATTCTCTCCGAGCCTACCTCCACGTTCCGCTCTTATTCCCAAACTAAAACCTTCTGCTCCTTCCCTTCCACTTTCCAATCCTCCATTTCACTTCCCTTCTCCCGTGTCCAAGCGCTGTCTGCTTTCGTCAGCGACCAAACTCAAACCTTTAGGCATTAGCGAAGGGAAAGGAAAATTGGAGCAATTATCCTTAGGACGGAAATGATGGGCGATTGAGGATTGACTACTTGAAAGAATGGACCTGTAGTTGCGCACATTTGGAGAGGGCGAATTGCCGTTGATGGAATCAGCATATGCCCCAACTACTGGACACACGGCTGGACAGCACTTTCCCATTTCACTTGACTCCACTTTATCCTTCCCACTAAATTACCGGCAACAACAAAATTCTTTGACAGTCACTTATCCTTAGTTTATCGCTTTAAAGGAATCTTGCGACTGAATGAGAGAGAGGGCTAAGGTCCAGAGATACAATTAGAAGCGCCATGTATTTTGACAAGGGAAGTCTCTCTGGCTTTCTCTCTCGCCTGTCCTGCTCCTCTTCTCCGTGGCCTGTGAAATGTATGGACTGTATCCGGAAAGGAACTCAAGGTGCTTGTGTAACGGAAGGAATTGGAAAAAATCGAGGCAGTCGTAATTCCCGGATTTTTTTTAAAAGCTTCTGCGTGTATGTGAGAAGCGAAGCATTAATTCCTTATTGGATGCACACATTAGAGAAATGTTTGATGGTGCAGTCTCTTCCCTTCCCTTTCGTCTAGTCTCGTTTCCTTTGGTTTTTTCTGTAAATACTTGAACTGGAAATGGAAGCGACTTTGTAGACATCCGGTCAAAGAGGATTGAAAGAAAATCCTTGGGACAACTCCAAGAAACCTTTCATGAGGATAGCATCTAATCGCGAGCTGGCATTAGGAAAAGTGAATTTATTGAAAATGCGTTTTATCTTTTGTATAAATAAAGCTAATAAAAATGCCATGAGGACGTTTCGTGATTTTGTACACAAGACTCGAGTAAGCTCCAAAGACACGGGAGAAATATAAAAAAATACAAAATACTCGGCTTCATTTTTCTTGCTCAATTTGAAAGGATAGGTAGGCATTTGCGTGCTATTAATCTTGGAGCGATTGCCTTTGCCTCGGCTGTTGGAAAAGAGGTTGTGTGGAGCAGTGGAGCTGTGAGAAAAGACTTGTAATCATGCACTCTGCATTCGCACCAGTCACTCGCAACCGGCTCAAGACGTGGTGGAAACGGTTTTAGGTTTCGGATGCAAATTAATGGGAGCGATAATTCTGAGATGCGGGAAGGAGAGGAATGTTTGGACGAGGAGTTGGCGTTGGGAATAAGTGGCGGATGCCTCGGAGTGTACTCTTGATTCGCTATTAGTGGGGCAGGAGATGGGAAGTGAATGAGGAGGAAACGGACGAGTTTTATAGCAGAAAACTTTTAGGTGAAAAGTGTTATTGAAAATCGTTTTGAGTTTCTCCATTTGTCTGTTGTTTATGCCTGATTTGAGTGGGAATGCATGAGGGAGTTTCTCACAAGCTTTAAAGTGGTCGTGATGGTTTTGCGTGCACGGAGGTTCCCCAGAATAAGTTTGCTGGCGAGTGGGCTGAATTGAGTGAGAGCGAGTTTGGCGTGTCCACATTTGAATCTCTCTTGATATCTGAGAACAAAGCCAATAAAAATTAGGTTTAGTGTTTTCGGGAGAGATGACACTCGTGTGCCGACGGAGGTTCGGTGCAGGCTGCGAGGAGTGGAGCGTAGACTGGATGTAGGGCAGCAAGGAACTCTGCGTGCTCCAAGTAGAATTCAATCCAAGTCTGCTCATCGCGATCTTCTCCGCCTGCTTATCATCCTCGCTCATTCCAACTCCGACCATTTCAATAATTGCGTTTTAATCATATTCATGTTGTCAAACCGTGTGGACTCTTACGTGCATCTCCGTTCCTTGGTTTGGGGGCAAGTGCGAGTGGATGAGCGAAGAATTCGACCCTCTCCCCTCTAAAATCTAAATCCGTCCAGCTGTTTCGCATTAGGGACAAGCCTTGTGTGCATTCGGAGATTCAACCAAGACTCTGATGCATCGACTTACAATTAAAAGTCGCACTGTGGAAACAAGTGTTGCGTGATTGGAGAGTTTGGCGCTGGGTCTAAATTTACATTGCTAAGGAGTCTGTGAGCACATCGGATCCCACCTTTGTCCTAAATGAGAAGATTTGAAGCACTTAACGACTCCCGCTTTCGCACTCGCATCTCCGGCGTTGTTTGGGACAGAAAGGTGAGGACGAGAGGACAGGAGTTGGAGGGAATGGTGGGAGATGTGGACGAAGGGATTGTTGTGGTTGATGCGTTGTTTGTTGAGAGTGACGCGGCGTGTGTTGGCTGGGAGTATTGTTCTTTGGGAGTGACGTAGTGCTCGGTGGTAAATGGGTACTAGGCTGGTTGAGAGAGCGACACAATGGTGGAGTTATTTTTATAAAAGGATTTGGCGACAAGGCTAGATGAAGTTAAGTGGAATAAGACTTGAGAGTTATAGACATGGCGTGTATTCCGCTCGCTCTTGTGTCTCGCTCTCTAATATTATTAGATGTGGAGATGCATACCTCGGGCTATCGGGCCTTCGCTACCTACACCGAGTTGGAGAGACTACCTTGGCGGTGGAGTTGATCAAGTTAGGAGAGATGAAGAGATGAGCCCAGGAAGAGGAGCCCAGGACGGGAGCGAGTGGCTGAGACGGGAATGTGGAAAGTGTTGTTGTTTGGGAGCAGTGTGTGGATTGTTAATGAAATGTGGTGGTCTAATGGATGTGTGGATGTGTGGGGTGGTTGACTCGGTGATTTAACTGTGAGGACACTTGTGCCTACGCATACGTCGGAGTGGTTTAGGAATGGATGCACTCACCTTGTGGTGAAATTACAGTTACCTGCTTGTTCCCCGCCAGTCGATACTCGTCGTCCACCGTCCGACTCCCTTTCCGCCTGGAAAGGTCCTGGTGAGGTCGAATCTGTTGCGCTTGGGCGAAGGGATGATTGGAATGTGAGGAGAAAGAGAGTGTGGCAGAGTGACTTCCGTAGTAATGACTTGCACTTTGCGACACGGAATTGTGGCCAGCAGTTCCCTCGGGATCACGCTTTCCCGCAAAAATCAGGTGAGTCCGGTAACTCCGATGGTCGCCGTCGCCGTCTTTCTCTAAACCAGAACCACCAACACCACAAGAAGTAGTACCCTCACCTTTATGTCTCCATTTACTAAACATCATACTCATGGTGACACTTTTTCACACAGTCCGCACTCCTCGATCCACGTCTACTTCGCCTCGTCAGTCCAGTCTTCTAGAGACAGTAAGGAGGACATACCACGGCTCTCCCGTCTCCATCCACTGTCTACTGTCACAACACAAAGCACACGGACATTCGGCACGTTGCACTGCTCGCAAGATGTGGACGCAAGATCTGTCAGCTCACAAGTCTCACACACACCCGCATTCCTAACAGCCTTTACATGGAGCCACAGACGACGCAAGGAAGCAAGAGGCACGACAGAAAAACCAATAAATACTCGTGCACTTCCTTCCAACTGCGAGATAAACAAAACCCGTAATTAATATGATTTCAGCCCAAGATGCACCGCCATGTGCTTGGTGCACTGGGATCCCGAGCGATTAGCACAACACTCCGTTCCTCCGAACAACAAGATTAATAAATAATAACCAAAGTAATAATAGACAAGTGAAGAATCAAGACACGACTGGGAAGGAAGCAAGCACAACAACTCGGCGGATGCTAGGCTTAAACCGAGACTGGCTACAATTGAATACGAGCGTGGAGGAAGGAGGAACCGTTCCAAAATCTCCTTGCATATAGAGACCAGAAATAGACGAGGACACAAATGCGTGGATACTCTGTCATTTCTCCGACCGCTCTATAGCGACTGCTCCGACTATCCTTCCCACTAAAACACACCAACACCACATCAAAAATCACATATAACCCAAACAACCCATGCTCCCATTTACCATCCTAAAATTACATTCTTCCGTCCGAGGCCTTCGCAGACCACCACCTCAATCACCACACAATCAAAAGTCACCACCAACTCAGTCCCGCACTTGACACACACTTGACCACCACAAATCAAACCTCAATCAATATTCACTTGTCCCAACACCAACGCTCTCTCCACCTGCACACTTGCTCCGCTCAGGTGCCGAGCCAATGACATGACACAGGCCGCAAATCTAACCTCGGAGAGGAAACCCAGCCTCATCTTGACAATCGCGTCAACAGCTTCTCCATTATCCTCTGGTCGATCCAACGAGATATGACGACATCCGAGCTGGCGATAATACGAGCTATAGGTGAAAAATTAGCCGCAAAAAACCTCTTTGATTCTTATCGGAGAAGGTACAGAGCTATTAGATTCCACACCACCTCACCACCCACATGCTATCGCATCGCCTCGAAAATGATTTAAATTTGAGGAGAGATGTCACGCGATTCCGCTCCCTTTCCAACATGTCAGCCTCTGAATCTCCGATACAACTCTTTCCCTGCAACATCAAAGATAAACACAGCCACATTCCCACCATCACTCCGAGTCCCTTTGTCAATGCTATCTGTCGCAAAATATTACTTCTCACTCTTGACAACTCCTCGTTCTCTGTCTCCGTCGCCTTCACCCGCCTGTCACTACTCATGTTCTCTTTCCAAATACGCGGCCACATTTCCTCCCAGCCACAACTCCTAATCCACTTTTTTCTCTCTACTCACCAAAACCATGATCCTGTGCCAATTTACATACAAGCCCAAGAACAAGACTCTCACTTGTGTCCTCACAGCCTATGCATCTCACCACTTCATACTCACACATGGCCCACCTTCAAATACCTACTCCTATAATACCTAACCTCCTCCTATAACTCTTCCCTACCATACATCACACCGCACATCCAGCCACACCAACATCTCCTTCAATTATATCCACTTGACAAACCCCCAAGCCACATCTCACCGTCCCAAAACCCCATCCCACTCACCCGGTCCACTTCCACAACTCACGCACATTCCCACTGGACCAAGAAATCAGGACCAGGGCACACTGTCAAAACCCAACCACTCAATCAATCCCAGATAATCACAAGCCAAGTGCGGTCAAGGTTATGGGACAACGGAACCCACTCACGCTACCTCCATACATCCGCTAGTTCTTCTTACACTCGCACACTTGCCCCAAGTCTGTCCACGAAGGACGGAAATGCTCTCAAAGAAGCCACGAGACACTTTCCCATCCCATTCGCATCTGATCCGTCCTCGGGAAATCCAGACGGACAGAGGAGTGTGTAAACGGGAACAAGTTCCACTGGCTTATTAGCGTTGACGTGTAGCCTCGGAGTGGATGTAAGAGTGAGGATGTTGAGAAGAGGCTTTTGGGAAGCACCAGAGAAAGGCATCTCTTCGCCCGTCCACACACCTACTTACCAATCTACACTTGACTCTCCTCGGAAAATCTTGTACTCCCTAAGCCTCGGTCTCTCGTCCACCTTCCCTTCACACGCTCCTCCAAATCCCAGCCCAGCTCAGAGTGAGCCAGAGCAGTGCTAATGTGGAAGTGGACGGAGAAGGAATGGACTAATGGCCAGCAGGGTGTTTGAAAGGGATCCGCGATAAAGCATCTTGCATGAACATGCTACATTTGCGAGCCAAGGTTGGTTTTGGAGTTTGTGTGAAATAAATGTTAATGCCGTGCCTTGGCGGATTTTGAGGGACACGGGAGTAAAGGTGAGCATGGACATTGAGGCGTGGTGAAGGAGGGGATCATGCATAATCCTTTGATTGACTCAAGACAATTTCCTCCGCACGCACACACACCAAACGGAGGAAGGTGGAGCGGGGAATGTGTGTGACCGTGACATTCTTTTAATTCTCGCTTAGCTGTTCCATCTGTGTCACGAAGGAGATGAAATAATGGCGAGATTAATGGGAAACCAATAGCGAGTAAAGGAGTAGCTACAGACCACTGCGAGATTTCCACATCGATCATGGCTTCCTTGGCTTTTGTTTGCTTTGGCTACTCGAGTGCCTCTGCTTTCATGCGGTGTGTGTGCGGAGCACTCCTCTCCCTCCACTCCACTCTCCTCTCTATCAAATCAGCCGCTATCATCAGCTTGATGCATTACCCGTATTACTTTTCACTGCCCATTCCCTCGCCATCTCCACATATCATCTTCCCTCCCTATGTATAATTCCCATATCCAAACAACAGCGAAACTTTCCATCTGTTTCCCCTTCGATTTTCTCTTGGAATCTCGTCTTCTTCGCTCTGTCATTCTCCCTGAGCTGCGAGTCGACTGGAAAAACTTTCCTCCGCCAAACACAAGACACACATGTTTGAAGACTTGGAGGGACAGCAGCGCAGTGGATACACTCTCTGACGAGACTCCGTTCCTGTCACAATGTCAGCCACTGCAGTGAGCAAACAGCTACGTGAGTGCACCACCCTTGCTGTGAATTTCAAACATGAAAGATAGATGAGATGGAAGAAAGCTGATAGCATCGAAAAAAGAAGGAGAAAAGGAAAACTTTGCTCAAAGTTGGCTCACGATCCATGCCATGGAAATAATTGCAACTTTGTTTGAAATCCAACTTAAAATCCCACAGCACGCATACTCTCCCAGTCCATGTGATTGGAAGTGACATTGACGTTCTCATAAAAGCCAATCCTTTGTCATTCATAGCTCGCGACACACACTTTATTTTTTCCCTACACACCCGAGTCTCTCTCCTCCTCCTCTCCTTTCTTAGCAACTAAAGGCTTCCCTGGAATACGCAAGTACCTCCACATCCCGGATAACGACCACTTTCTCAACTTTCTTCTCGGAAACATGTTCATTATATTTCTGACTATTAATGCCGCATTAAATTAACCAAGCAAGAGGCATGCATGCTGGAACAAAAGTCGATTCTGGAGTAGCTTCAGTCCTTTCAGCCTTTTCTGTCTTCCTCTATACACACTCGATTACATGGAACGCCTTCATTTCTTCCACCAGCTGTTCACCGTGGGCAAAGAAAGGGAACAAGAGCATAAAGAAGTCTACACAAAGCTGACAAGTCCAGTCGGAAGAGTTGAAAATCCGTCGCAAGATAATTCCAAGGAGAAAGTGCAACTGATGAGAAGAATATTGGAGTGGAAAATGCAAGGAGAACGAGGCGAGATTGAATTTGTGTGAAAATGCGACTCATTTGATGTTTGGATTTGGTTTGTAAATAAAACAAGTTCTCAACAAGTTGATGGAGAGCGGAGTGGAAGGAAATGGGCATAAGTGGCCGAGTCCTGTGTGGAGCTGGAGATGGCGGAAGATGGAGGATAATCTGCTGAGGGCAACGGGGAAGCTCTAAATAAAGTGAAGAATGGTGAGATGCCGAGAGCTTTCTCTGCTCCGTGTTTCCGAAGATGGACCTGCCAGGCTCTCTGCCCTCGACTCTCCCATCACTCCCAGCTCTGTCTATTTTCTCGACGTCTCACTTTCACATCCAGTCCTCCATTTGCTGTCCCTTTCCTTCTCACTTTCCCTTCGTCCCATCAAAGGCATGGAGATTTTCGCTCGTTCAGACTCGCTCCGGTTGTCATGAGTAGAAAGTGGAAATGTTGCGTGCGGTGGAAGGGGATCCGTCGTCTAACTTGAGCCTTGTGCAATTTCCAAATTTCAACTCAAACACAAACACCATTGTTTGTCGTTTCCGTCTCGGTCTCAGTGTCTGCTTCAGTCTCTCTTGTCGGCTGTCGGCGAAAGATATGAATCTTCAAGTTGAAATGCAGACAAGTCTGTTAGTTTTGCCTCGGCGTACGTTCCTTCATTGTGTATGATTGTGCGAATTTAAATATTTGCTAGGGCTCACTGTGGGAAATTCCATGAGCCTTGAGATCTCAATGGGCCCCCGACTCCATAATGTTGGTGGTGGTGTGGCTGCGGATGCTTGGAGTGGAACAATGGGAGCAACGAGGAGCAAAGGCGGAATGGAGAGAGAGAGGAGAATTAGAAAAATGTCTTTCTTCCTGGAGAAGATCTCTTATGGGAGAAATAAGTAGGTTGTGGGTAAAATTAGGAGCAAAAGAGAGCTTTCATTACATCAAACGACTCTCCCTCGAATTATTTCTCTGGCAAAGTATCGAGCTCCCAACTTTCCTCTTTTTATTTCCGAGGAAGCCATGAGTGCGGCTCAATGCGGGATTAGATGTTGGAAGGAGGCTGGGAAGCCTTGGTTATTTCTTCCCACTAATTTCCCCACAGCAGCTTGTTTACATGACTCCATGCCATATCGTGCTAGAACTCATTCCGGGCTTTTTCCCCACAACCTTCCCACCATTCCCCAACATCACCTTTCTCCGTTTGCAGGACGAGTGTGCAACTGCACCTTTTCTTCCCTCCCTCCTCAAACGATCCCATTCCTCAGCACTCATCCCGCTATTCTTGACGGCTGTTCCTCCGAAAGAAAGGGAAAAGGCTCTGGTGTAGTCAAGGTACGAGATGGAACGAGCGATCTGCAATTCCCTCCTTAATCTTTAATGCACTTTTCCTAATGAACCCACAACCAAGAGCAACTCCCAGGACCGGATAATCTCGTGTGTAATCAAACTTTAAGCTTGATCTTATCCCATCAATGTAGCTCCACTCCGGTCCGTAATCATCATAAAAGAATAATAATCACAACTAAATGCAACCGTTACACATTTTATCCAAGGCATTTCATCTTTCCCAAATACTTGAGTGGGAATGCACACGGCTTCTTATTATTATCTTCCAGCATTAATATCAACAGCCCGAGAATTTTTCCTATGAAAAGTCCTCCGGTACACTGACATCCGGTTGGAATCCGGATAGGCTGTTGGAAGCGAGGCCAGGGCTTTGGGAATTATACGGAGGAACGACTGTGACGCGAAAGAATCACCTGAGTGCTAGGCCGGCTAATGACAGTGCAAACAAAATAACCGTTAAGGGAACGACGGCATCGAGGCTTCACAAGCAACATTTCCGTCCGCCGACTATAAAAAGAATGTAAAGGTATTTAGGCAGTATTTATGATTGGTGGATGTGGAGTAATCATCACTCGTCACACATCGCACTGTCACATTTCCACTCTTGTACTCTCATCCCACCATCAAACCATTCTCGCATTTCCTTCTCCCTTGCGCAATCTACTCCAAATTATTATCAATTCCCATTCAACTTCACCATATTAAGTTACTCTCAAGGATTCTATTCTAATTATTGCGCCTGCTTATTTTTTTGAAACAAACACCCATAATTATCATGGATGCGGAGAGGGAACTGAACAACGTCTAACACTTTCTTTGCCCGGGTAAATAAGGAAATTTCCAAGTGACCCAACACATTGGGAGAAACGTACAGACAGTGTGCGAGACGAAGCGTGGACTAGACAAAGGTGGGAGTGTACGCCTGTGAAATCAAGTCGAGAACTGCCGGCGAGTTAGTCAACAAGTTCCAATACACAAATGGCATCATTAATGGAGTTGAAAAGCGACAAAGAAGTTGTGCATAGAAAGCGATCGTGGCTGTTGTGTGGCTGTTGGGTCACGGTGAATTAAGTCGTTTGAAAGACTTGGAGTGGAATCGCATTGGAAAAACTTTCCTCTCCTCACTCGGAACATGTGGAGGCTGCCTGTGGAAAGGAAGAGGAGCTCAGACTGTGCCAGACCAGCACCAAACCCGGAGCCCCACACCACCAATACCCACGAGCAAATAAGCCCAACCACAAAAGAGATTGCAATTTGGAATAAACATTTTACGAGGACAACGATAATCATGTCAGCTTTTGTTGTTAACCTCGCTGTCATAATGATTTTTCAGGACTTGAGTTCCACTTGGAATGTTGGAAAAGGTGAAGCCCGCTCTTGGGAAACTTTCCTCCAACTTGGAGTGCATTTTAAAATCCCACTTTACCGCATGTTAGAGAACCGGTGGAAAAGTATTGACGTGACTCGTAGGAATCATTAAAGTTGAAATAATTGGAATGACACGCAGTTGGAGGAAAGTTAGCGCACCCATTTGTCTCGTGTTTATTTTGGCCTGCGTCTATGATTCTATTTGTGCCTGAGACTCGGTGTCTTCCCTGCATCTGCATGCATCTGGCTCTCAACGCCAATGTAAATGTGCTCCAGTGTGGCTGTGGGTCCAGTGAAAAACAATTCCATGTTAGAAAATGAGAATGCTCCTGTAGAATCTCAGCTATGCGCTCGGAAATGTCAAGAATGCTCCACATACATCTCCGTCGAGACTGGATTAACCTGTTCGTCACGGCAACCGCATATCTGCGTGATTTGCAAACAACTTCTGAAGCCCAAACACTCATTTTTGCGTGAAATTAAAACAAACCTGTAA